>MU706900.1:20876-41919 GCA_026770625.1 Nicotiana glauca
TCATCCCGGTTTGTTTCGAATCTTCAATCGAAGATTCGAGCAAAACCTTAAACCTACCCAACCAGTCCCAAAGTCACACCAGTCCACCTCCTGACCTCCTTCGTTCCTAAAACACCTTCAGTTTGGCTCGAATCGTGCTAGAACTGTTCGAATTCCAGATCGAACCAAAGAACCCTAGAAAACCAAGAAATTGTAATTTGTCCAAGTTAAGGGAAATTTGAGGTTTTAATCGACCTTAGTCGAGTGTTCTCAGTCGAGAACAGTCGATTAAGGTCCATTTTGGCTTCAAAACTCATGTCGAAGTTTCAATTGGGGGCGGATGGGAGTTTAGCCCATAATACTGAGGTATCTTCTTTTTCTTTACTCACTTTTGTTGATTGCTTTGTTTGTCTGATTAGTTTCATATTTTCAGTTATTTTTCTCCCTTCTCCATCAGACTTTTCTTGGTCCAGTTTTCCTTCTGATCGATTAACCTATGTTTAAGTAATTTCGTCGATTAACCTTCTTGTTTATAGTTCAATAATTCTTGTCCAGTTGTTTGGTGTCAACTTGTTTTAATCTTAGCCTTTAGGTCCAGTTCAATATATATAGTGTTTCATTCGTCTTTCTTTAGCCTCAGTGTATCATTGTGTTAGTATACCTATCCCAATCGTAATCGATCCAACCTTATTAGTCCAATGTATGTTGCTTTAATCATTTGTTCTTATTTGGATACTATTTGGTCTACCCTAACTGTAAGTTTGAGTAAATTATGATGGATAATCTCAATGATTGCCATGTATTGGATTCAGTTTTGATTGCTTGTTAGAAGTTAGTTCATGTGGCTGAGTAAATGAGTTTGATTAGTTGAATGGTTGTAGTCGGGGCAGTTTTGTACATATTGACAAGGGATTGGGTAGGACAGTAGTTCAAGGGGGTTCCAGGGGGTATTTTGGGGATTTAAAAGATTTGAAAATGGTTAGTGTTAGTGGTCTAACAGTAGGGTATTAAAGTTCCATTAAACTAATGAGTTGATTAGTGATAGTGGGGAACATGACATTTGGTATGGGTTAAGAGTTAAGGAAAGTAATTAAAAACAAGTCACCCATGCTTAAATTAAAAATGAATTGAACATACAGTAATGGGGTATTCAGGGAATATCATGGGGGATTGGCTTAATTAAATAGGATGAGTGCTCCTAAGAGTTGGAGGGGGGTTGTAATTAGCATATAAAAAGAGGCATTCATATCATTTTAAAGGGGGACTTGACATTATGAGAGCAGGAAGGGAATAAGGGATTTCTTTGAGATTATTAGAGCTAAAGAAAAACACTTAAGGAAAACTAAAAAAAAGATCTAAGAGTAAGGAAGGCTGGTGGTTGAATGCTGAAGGATCAGTGCTAGAAAGATAGAGAAAGTTTACTCACTTCTTGGAGAGGCATTCAATTGAGAGTTAAAAAAACAACACCTTTGGGAACCAGTGTTTGAAGGTGTTACTGTTTTATTGAAACTCAGAGTGGTTCTGGTTTGATTTTATAGAGCTTGAGGTCTAATTAAGTTGGTTTGGTTAAGGTTGTGTCCGGTTGATTTCTCTTTTCTGTTGGGTTTCAAGTTTTTCTGGATTGTTTCGAGACTGTCTTGTCAAATCTGTTGGTTTTCAAGTCTTCCTAGGCATTGCCATAGTGGTGTGATATTGAATTTGGTTGGTTGCTACTGTTGGACTTTGCTGTTTGTTCATACTGCTACTGTTACATTGTTGTGGCTGACCTCCTCTTCTTCCACTTGTATTTTGATTACCAGGTACATATCTCCAGCTTATGTTGATCTATCAACTCCCACTAAAAGCATGAGATGAAACGGAAGCTATATTCTTGCTGATTTTGCCCTATTTTTATGTTTCTATATGTTTCTTTTTATATAACTTTTGTATGATTTGGATTGTTATTGTAACTGAACTAAGGACTACTTCAAATAATAATGGAGTTGTATGGTTAATCTGAAATGGCATGAGTTGTAAGTAGTTCAGCATGTTTGTGTAAGTGAATAGACTGTCGGATTGATTAAACTAAAAAGTATTCATGGATCATAGTTAGTTTGATTTTGGTCTCGTATAGATTAACTATCAAAGTTAGAAGAGTAATTGAAGCAGGAAATAAATTCAAGATATTTTTGGTCTCGTATAGATTAACTATCAAAGTTAGAAGAGTAATTGAAGCAGGAAATGAATTCAAGATCTGTAATTTGCATGTGTTGACAATAAAAAGATTAATCGAGAATCAGTCTCCCAGCCATGCACACAATCACAGAAGTTCGTGTTTAAAATCCCGAATGTTAGTTTAGTCTTGATAGCTTGAATTAATATCCTGCCATTGAGAAATTACTACTGTTGATCGGCAATTTGAGTTCACCTTTAATAACATTTAGGACGATTGCACAAGCTATTTGATACGTTTTGGGACTAGCTGGGCCGTTCGAATTTGCCTTCAGGTGCTATTTTATGACCGCTGGTTAAGACTCAACCTCGAGTCGTGTTCTCCAGCCTTCGGGCCTCAAATTAGTTGATATGCGGGCCTGGGTCTCGCGTTACTTTCTTTCACGTTTAAACCCGGGCCAAGGCCTGGTTCACCTTAGTCCAGTAACAACTAATTAGGACCTTTGTTTTATTTTTAGAGACAAAGTAAATAGAAAATTATAATCGCTTTAGGATATCCTTTTAAATAAAATATAAGGCGAGCCTCGCCGAATAAAACGCACAAATTGTGGGGCCCTCATTAAATGTATATATAAAAATACTTAGATTTCGGAACGGGCCGTTTAGCGAATTTCACGGCCTTTCCAAAATAATATCGTGTTAGTATCTTTAGGCGCGTTTTTAATAACTTGCTTTCTTAAATTCGGGTGCACATTTATGTGACCCAAATCCAAATCTCAACGAAGTCGAAATATGTCAATAATCACGGGTACATTGATGTGACGTGGTTCGAGATGTGTTTTTACGATATTGCAATTCTCATAAAAAAATAAATAATAATAAAGCGGTAAATAATCTTTAAAATTGCACTATAGGATAACATGTATTAAAATCAGATTTAAGCCATTCATAAGCGACCGTGCTAGAACCACGGGATCCGGGGGTGCCTAACACCTTCCCTCGGGTCAACAGAATACCTTACTTAGAATTTCTGGTTCGCAAACTTCACTTGGAAAGTCGAAAATTTCCTCGGATTGGGATTCAAGATAAACCGGTGACTTGAGACACCAAAAGCCAAACCTTTCCCAAGTGGCGACTCTGAAATAAATAAATAATCTCATTTCGAATAATGTCACTTAAAATGGAAAAACTCCCTCACACATCACCCTTCGGGGTAGGTGTGCGTAAAAAGGAGGTGTGACAGCTCTGGCGACTCTTCTGGAGAACAAATCCAGAATTCCGGTTCAGGGTTTAAGAATTCGAGCTTAGAATAACTGTTATGTTCGGCTTTATCTGAGTTTCCTACATGTTTTCCTACTAAATGTGCTAAATGTTTTACCGCTTTGATATTATTTGGACTGTATATATAAACTGTGTTGAAACCCTTCTCTTCTCACCTCCAGGGATGTGCTTACTGGTTGAGACCCCCTATTCTGTTAGTGTCATACCCTAAAATAAGAAAAGGGCTCGGACAAGATACAAAGCCAGACGATCTTGCAGGTCCCCGGTACGTAGCCCCCTCCCCGACTCGAGTTGTCCGCTTGGGTACACTGTCTAGAACACATACCCAGGTTTTGAACTTAGAATAACTTGACCTCATGCCGGATCCCTAGTAGGAACGCTTATTTGCATCATGTTGCATTTGACTTAGGGGACTCAACACAGGGGTTGGGTCTGTCTAGGACAGGTAACCTGAAATGAAAAAGACCATCCTGCTGCATCCTGTCTGTTTTACGCATTTATTTGCTTCGGACATGCATGATGACCGGCTTTAAAACATTGGGAAAATTTGAAGGAAAAAAAGAGGGAAATAACAGTGTAGAGAGATAACTATTTTTAGAAAAACAAATCAATGTCAAAATAGTGTCAAAACTCTGCCAAAATTTTAAAAAAAGAAAAAGAAAAAAAAAAGAGAAATATTTTATCATTTTAAAATAGCAAAAAAAAAAAGGAAAAAGAGTCTTTATTTTGTTATTCTTATTTTCAAATTGTTTGGTTGAAGAAAAAAAGTCTTTATTGTAATTTGGAGAATATGTTGTTGAAAAGAAAAAGAAAAGTCTAGTTTTCAAAAATAGTTTGTTTTGTCTATTGAATTACGCGGGTCTGATTTTCACCGGATGTGAGATACGTAGGCAAATCTCATCAGTTCCGACCACAATTTTCAAAAAAATCTAAAAAAAATATATATTTTCCTTTACTTCCTTCTTTAAAAATCTTTCCTTAGAAAATTAAAAAAAAATAGTTTTTTAACTCAATAAATAAATGGTTTCTTTCTTTCCAATTTCTTTCATACGAAAAAAGAAAAATTAATGAAAATCAAAATACAAAATACGGGTTTCCTTCATTCTGAAGTCTTTTTTCAAAAAAAATCCAAAAAATATTCAGAAACAAAAATCCAAAAAAAAAAATGCTCTTTAGATGTCTTCCTTCTTGTAAATGTCCAAAAAAAAATTGAAGTCCAAAAATATTTTGCTTTTCTTTAGAAGTAATTTTTGTAAATAAATAAAAAGCTCATAAATTCAAAATATTTTTCTTAAAAGTCCCTCTTTCAAAAATTAAGAGCCAACATCCAAAATAAAAAAATATATATTTTCTTTCTTCCTTAGTAAAAGAGAAAACAAATGAAAATTCAAACAAAAATATTTTCTTGTTACTTTTAAAATTTCCAAAGTTCAAATCAAAAGCAGGTGAATTTTTTTGGAAGACTTTCTTTAAAAAAAAAAAAAGCAAAACAAAAATCAAAGTAAAAAAAAATCGAAAAAATAATTCCTTTCTTCTTTTAAAGCATTTCTTTCAAAAAAAAAAATTAGCCTATTCGCTTTATTCCCAATCTGACCGAACTATGTTGGTTTGATTCTCACGGGGTGTGAGATACGTAGGCAACCCTCATCGGGTTCAACTTCCCCTTTTGCAAAAAATCACCAAAAAATGTCAAAATTAATATTTTTGTCATGAATAAGTCCGGTGATAATGTTTTCGTCAAAAATAGCCGAATATTCCCGAAAGCGACGTCGGAAGTCTAATTTTGCATAAACAACCACCTTTGGTCATTTTTAGATTCGGGTCGGTTGACCCACACAACCTTAAAATCTTCGTCCTGAAGTACGGAAAGGCCGTGTTTGCAAAATCAAGTCTTTTGTTTTAATTTGAAAACAAGGAAAAAAGGAGTCAGTAGGCAAGTAAATGCCGTTGTGATAAGCCGAGCCATCTTAGGCAGTGTATTGAACCGTTCTTGACGAGATAGCCTTAGAGTATCTTTCAGTTGTCGAAAGGCTATTTTCATAAAAGAACGGACAAGTTTGTAAAAATATCATAAAATAGATCCTCCCCGGCTTCAAAATTCATGAGAAATTGGGAAGGGGCCACGTTTGCAAAAATAGCCATTGGTTGAAATTGGCAAACAGGGAAAGGGGGTTGGCTGTTTGTTTTTGAGTTTGTAATTCTTTTGATTAGAATATGTAGGTTGTTTGATTTTCGAGTTTATAGGTCATCTTTAAACCTTTGAAACCCAGTCTGTTTTATTATGAAAATTGAAAATTCCCAAAAAAAAAAATGTTTCATTGTTGTTTACCTTTCATTTCCCGAACTACGCAAGATCTGATTCATGCGGGGTCATGATATGTAGACAATCTCCATTGGATTCGATCATAGCCATAAAAATAGTTGAGTGATAAAATACTGTAAAAAAAAAAGCGATAAAGAAAGGAAAAAGTGAAAAAAAAAGTGCAAAAAATAAAAGAGCGGCAAAAAACAAAATTGAAAAAAAAATCAAGAGTGAATAGAGAGAGTTAGAAATGGTTAGTTAAGGCCGGGATGAAACATGAAATCATGCAAACACATGGTAGAAGCGTTTAACTGTTATGTGCATTTCATCCCAACGTGCGATTTCATATATGTTAAATGTCCCAAAACTAACAAGGTTGTTGCGTGAGCAAGTTAGCCAGGTTCTTTTCAGATGGTTGGTTTTGTTGATATGCGGTGACGAACGCGCAATTTTGCACGCGGCCATAACATTATACACAAAGCCGAACTCCACCTCTCAGAAATGCCATCCTTACCAAGCTCTATATAATCCCTAATCAAATATTCCTCGGTACAATCCTCGCCCGAGAGAGCCTTTCAAAAGGAATCAGCTCACCCCTATTGGTGAATCATACTCAGGTTTGTTCCAAAAGCTAGTCAGACGAGGTTTGCTACAGCCAGTGGCCCAAATCCGGCTGAACCCTGAGCCCCCCTCGCACCGAGCTGATGTTATATGTGAATACCACTCTGGAGCAGTGGGACACAATACAGAGGATTGTTGGACCCTCAAAAGGGCGATTGAAAATCTGATTGAAGCTGAAAGAATTGTTTTCGGGATGAAGAAGCTCCTGATATGATCAACAATTTGTTTCCTGCCCACAACATCGGGCTAATGGCTGGAATGATTTGTGAAGCTAAGGAACGTGATCCGGCACTGAAGGCCATTACAGCCATTGCCGAGATAGAATAAAAGCCAAAAAATGGTTGCCAAGCATGAAAGTTCCCCGTCAGACGGGAGTCTCGGTAGCCAGTCTTGCTATCCTTTCTGCATCCAGATTATCTCAGGGTGTGATCCAGATGTTTTACTTTATTGTCTTACTTTCTAATGTAAATCCTTCTATCTTCAAAAAATTTCAAAAAAATCAAAAAAATCAAAAATCAAAAAAAAATTTAAATTAATCTTTCATTGTCTAGGAATGCCTCTTCTCTTAATCTTGTCATTTTTATTTCTTATTCTCTTTTCAGTTTTGTTAAGTGTAGATTTCAATAACACGACATGCATGCAGACTTCATGCCCAGATCCTGAAAGCTGTCAGACCTCGAAATAATGAATCAAGGATTAGATCGCAATGAAGATACGTTTAAGAAAATAAAACAAAGAGTTGGAAAAGTCCATGCATTACAACAAGAGTACTGCCAAAAGAGTGCGTTGTACTTGGGGCACATCGAAGAAATGTCCCCGAAACAACTGTCCATGCAAATGCAGTCAAAAGGTACTTTGTTTAATCCTCCATATAGTTCTAATATTCTCTGGTTGGGATGACGAAGGCTTTCATTCTCGCTACCCAAACACTATCAACCCTTTCCAAACCCATTTGAGCCGGTTACTCTTCTTTGATTACCCTCTTTGGAACCTGAAAGTGTTATTGAAAAAAAATAAAAAAATAAAAAAGGGAAAATGAAAAGAAAAAAAACAAAACAAAAAAAAACAGCAAAAAAAACAAAATAAAAAAGAAAACCAAAAACAAAAATTGCCTGAACTACATTCGATTTGATTCCGAAAGGATATGTAGGCAGCCTCTCTCTGGGTTCAGTCACACCAAAATAAAAATCCAAAGTCCCCCAAAAGTGAAACCGGGGCATAAGTTATAATGGTTCGGCAATGATCCCGCCCAAAATGTTCCAAAGTTGTAATTCAATCCAAATTCTTTTTACCCCAAACCTTGTTCAAGTCCTTCTGATCAATCGACAAAGAGATTCAAAATGGAAGAATGGAGTTATTTGGATCTGATACTACAAAATGAGAGGAATAAAATGAGAGAGTCTTATTGGTGAAAACCACACGGACACCGTAAGGCGATGGTAAGCAGAGAAAATCAAAATGTGAGAGTCTTGTTAGTGAAAACTCGCAAAGAGCACTATAAGGCGATGGTGAGAAGAGAAATAAAAGAGGTCAGCTCGTGAAAACTCACAAAGGGTGCCCCTGATCGAAAAGAGGATCCTCACAGCCATCGGCACCGACAAAGTCCTGGCAAGGTTTCTCGAATTTTGAAGAAAAAGTTGTGATGAATTTTTGAGAGTCAGACGGTTTACAAAGATCAGGCATCCAGTCCAAAAGACATGTCATGTTCATTGAAGTCCGCATGTACTCTAGATAAGTCCTTCTTTCCTTTCCCCGAAAGGGACACATCTTGTTTAAACTCATTCTCCATTCCCTTGTTTATTTTCTTTGAATCCCTCTCGGTCTAACTCTGTTCCAAAACTAAGACAAAGAAAGGATAGTAAGACAGATTTACAGGGTTCTCATTTGACACGAGCTAATGTGCAAAAACACCCAGCCTCAGCAGGTGCATCAAGCCGATCTCGACTGGCCATGGTAGCCGATGCTCCGGAATTGAAAACTCTTGGAAGGAGAAAATCAAATTGAAGTGCCTATATAGGCGAAATAAAGTTGGAAAGATTGAGTCTCACGTGACTAGCCATTGCAGCAAAGTTTGAGGACCCAAAAGTTCCCCAATGTTCCAAAAATAATAATAAGAATAAGAAGGAAAAAAAAGAGAATCAGAAAGGAAAGGCTACGAAGGCGAAATAAAGTTGAAAGTTGAGTTCCACCGACCAAGCATCATGGCAAAGTCTGGAATAATCAGAGGTTCTCCAGGGCCTGAAATGAATCGATCCTCAGGGAGCAGTTGCAATTGAGATCTTTGTCAAAGAAGTTAGACCGAGATCAAGTGATCAAATACAATCAAGGCCACAAAACCAACCTCTGTTTCAAACTAACAATTGTTCTTTGTTTGAAAATTTGAAATAGGTGCAATCCAAAGCAACCATGCAAGAGGCAAGTGCAACCAAAAGAAAGAAAAACGCACAAGTGCTGAAACAGCTTTGCAGTAAATAATCAATGCAAAAAGGGAAGTTTCCTCCAAGTTCTTTCCTGTATTTTATTAAGAAAAAAAATGAAATGAAAAATGAGAAAGAGAAAGATGAAGAAAATCAACAAAAAAAATGATGATAGTTTAGAATCCCCAACATCAACCTTCTTCGCCAACATTAGGGCTCCAATCCCTGAGTTGAGATTTTTAGACATAGGGCCTCCATTCCCTAGTTGCCTTTGACAACATTAGGGCTCCAATCCCTGAGTTGAAATTTTAGACATAGGGCCTCCATTCCCTAGTCGCCTTTAGCCAACATTAGGGCTCCAATCCCTGAGTTGAGCATTTTCCTTTTACCCAACATTAGGGCTCCAATCCCTGAGTTGCGCCTTTTAGACATAGGGCATCCATCCCTTAGTCGCCTTTAGCCAACATTAGGGCTCCAATCCCTAAGTTGAGCGATTTTTCCCTTTAGCCGACATTAAGGCTCTAATCCCTGAGTTGAGCGTTTTTCCCTTAGCCAACATTAGGGCTCCAATCCCTGAGTTGAGCAATTTACCTTTAGCCAATCATGGTAGCATAGGATCCCACTCCTCAAAAAATCCCGGCATAACCCGTAGATATCCCTGGCATAACCCAAGGAGCTTTTTCTTTCCAAAATCCTGGCATAACCCGTGGATCTCCCTGGCATAACCCAAAGAACTTTTTCTTTCCAAAATCCCGGCATAACCCGTGGATCTCCCTGGCATAACCCAAGGAGCTTTTTCTTTCCAAATCCCGGCATTACCCGTGGATCTCCCTGGCATAACCCAAGGAGCCTTTTCGTTCCAAATCCCGGCATAACCCGTGTACTTTTCCAGCATAACCCGATGATTCTTCCCGGCATAACCCATGGACCTTTTCCGACATAACCCGATGACTTTTCCGGCATAACCCGATGACTTTCCCGGCATAACCCGTCGACCTTTTCGGCATAACCCGTGGACCTTTTCCGGCATGACCCGATGACTTTTCCGGCATAACCCGATGACTTTCTCGGCATAACCCGTGGGTCTTTTCGGCATAGCCTGATGATTCTTCTCGGCATAACCCGTTGAACTTTCCGGTATAACCCGATGATTCTTCCCGGCATAACCCACAGACCTTTTTCGGCATAACCCGATGATTCTTCCCAGCATAACCCGTGGACCTTTTCCGGCATAACCCGATGACTTTCCCGGCATAACCCGTGGACCTTTTCGCCATAACCCGGCTATTTCCCAGCACAACCTGGATCCATTCACAAGGATACACAATCCTGATTTGACTGTTTAGATATGTGTCACAACTAACTCATGGAATTTTCCTAGTGAAAACTGGGGCAGAAAATTTCGTTCGTTTGTTTGTCTTTGATGTCTTAAGCAGGTTGACCTCAAAACACAAGGCACAAGACGACCGATGGAATGAGTCTCCATCCAGAATAAAGAAAAAAAAAGAACAAAAAGAAATGAGCTCAAATATTGGAGCCAACAAAGGTACGGATTGCTCGAGATCTGATTGAAGTAACAAGATCTGCCCATCCTGTTTTACTCAATGTTGCAGAAAGAAACAAGCACCTACAACTTGCGAGCATCAAGATTCAGATTTTGAAGTCTACTAGCAAAATCAGCTAAGACTTAAGATCAAGTTTCAAGAGAATTATGGATATGAATCTTGTAACTCATAGTTGTTAGACATAGCTAGCTTAGCTTTGATTTTCCTTTTGGTGTAATAAGGAGGTCAGTAAGCAGTAGCAGCAGCAGCAACATCAGTAACAGTAAACCACAGATACATGGTAGTCCTAGCTACCAAAACTTCCCGAACTACATTGACCTGATTCCTTTTTAGCCGGGGATATGTAGGAGACCTTCTGAAGCAAAGATTCGGTCATATCTTTCAAAAAATATTTCACCCGGGGTACTCGAACGGGCAAAATTGCTCGTATCCGCTCATTATATCTTTGCGCGAAAACTCTTCGTGTTTACGGGCAAAGAGGGGTAGCTGTGAGCACGTGATTTTTGCCCTACATGAGAATTACTCTCAAAAATTCAAAATAAAATAGTTTTGTGTTGTGTGTGATTTTTGTGAATTTTTGTGTTATTTTTCTTTTATTGTTTGTATTTGACTGTGCGTGTTTATATGTTAAATTAATATAAAATACAAAAATATGTTGTATTTGCATTTAGGATTTATTAGGAGCAATTAAGTTCGTTTTACAAAAATAAAAAAAAATCACAAAAATAATAATAATAATAATAATAATAATAATAATAATAATAATGTACTTTGGATTTTTGACGTTTAAGGTCTAGTTGTGTGATTTTATTTTTAATTGATATTTAATTGTGTGTGTTAATTGTTAGTAGAAGTTAATTAGTATTTTATAAGTTAATTTGATTTTGTAATGTAATTTAGAATTTTTGGTTTTTAATAAATTAGGAGTTAAAAAGAAAACAAAAGAAAGGAAGGAAATGAAAATAGAGAGCAAAATTCGGACTCGGCCATCATTGAATTAAATTACTCAGGCCCAAACAACACACCCAATCCAGGCCCAAACCGGTAAGCCTCGCAGACGTCTTGAACGACGTCGTTCTGTCACGCCCAATTTGGGTCGTTGATCTCACTTGATCAACGGTCCATATCGTCCACCCTATAACCCATATCCAGCTCGACCCGTTACCATATCTCAACTCGCCCCGTATTACCCTAAATGACCCTGTTTGGTTTTAAGTGGTTCCATCAGGACCGTTGGATCCCATCATCCAACGGCCCTGATTAAGCAAGACTTTTAATATACCAAAAATCCATTTACCCTTACCCCCCAAACCAAATCAGATCCCTTTACCCCCTTTCGTCTCTAATCTCGGAGACGACCCCAGTAACGCCGCCGCAAACAACCGCCCCCCGCCAACCGGAAATCGCCTCACGACGGTTCCGGTGGCCCAAACCCCCTCATCTTTACACCGTAGATCCCATATGAGCTCCCCTTTCCAAGCCCCATATCGCCATGGCTTAAATCTTACCAGACCTTCTCGAACATTCGATTTTGTGACTATTTTCTCCGCCGCCCATGGCGGCGACCACTCCAATGACCGCCAAAATCCCCCGAACCACCATGCCACCCTCTGTCCAAATCCTTACCCCTTTTACCTCAAATCATCCCGGTTTGTTTCGAATCTTCAATCGAAGATTCGAGCAAAACCTTAAACCTACCCAACCAGTCCCAAAGTCACACCAGTCCACCTCCTAACCTCCTTCGTTCCTAAAACACCTTCAGTTTGGCTCGAATCGTGCTAGAACTGTTCGAATTCCAGATCGAACCAAAGAACCCTAGAAAACCAAGAAACTTGAATTTGTCCAAGTTAAGGGAAATTTGAGATTTTATTCGACCTTAGTCGAGTGTTCTCAGTCGAGAACACTCGATTAAGGTCCATTTTGGCTTCAAAACTCAAGTCGAAGTTTCAATTGGGGGAGGATGGGAGTTTAGCCCATAATACTGAGGTATCTTCTTTTTCTTTACTCATTTTTGTTGATTGCTTTGTTTGTCTGATTAGTTTCATATTTTCAGTTATTTTTCTCCCTTCTCCATCGGACTTTTCTTGGTCCAGTTTTCCTTCTGATCGATTAACCTATGTTTAAGTAATTTCGTTGATTAACCTGCTTTGTTTATAGTTCAATAATTCTTGTCCAGTTGTTCTGTGTCAACTTGTTTTAAACTTAGCCTTTAGGTCCAGTTCAATATATACAGTGTTTCATTCGTCTTTGTTTAGCCTCAGTGTAGCATTGTGTTAGCATACCTATCTCAATCGTAATCGATCCAACCTTAGTAGTCCAATATATGTTGCATTAATCATTTGTTCTTATTTGGATACTATTTGGTCTAGCCTGAATGTAAGTTTGAGTTAATTATGATGGATAATCTCAATGATTGCCATATATTGGATTCAGTTTTGATTGCTTGTTAGAAGTCAGTTCATGTAGCTGAGTAAATGAGATTGATTAGTTGAATGGTTGTAGCCGGGGCAGTTTTGTACATATTGACAGAGGATTGGGTAGGACAGTAGTTCAAGGGGGTTCCAGAGGGTATTTTGAAGATTTAAAAGATTTGAAAATGGTTAGTGTTAGTGGTCTGACAGTAGGGTATTAAAGTACCATTAAACTAATGAGTTGATTAGTGATAGTGGGAAACATGACATTTGGTATGGGTTAAGAGTTAAGGAAAGTAATTAAAAACAAGTCACTCATGCTTAAATTAAAAATGAATTGAACATACAGTAATGGGGTGTTCAGGGAATATCATGGGGGATTGGCTTAATTAAATAGGCTGAGTGCTCCTAAGAGTTGGAGGGGGTTGTAATTAGCATATAAAAAGAGGCATTCAGATCAGTTTAAAGGGGGACTTGACATTCTGAAAGAGGGGGGAATAAGGGATTTCTTTGAGATTCTTAGAGCTAAAGAAAAACACTTAAGGAAAACTAAAAAAAAGGGCTAAGAGTGAGGAAGGCTGGTGGTTGAATGCTGAAGGATCAGTGCTAGAAAGATAGAGAAAGTTTACTCACTTCTTGGAGAGGCATTCAATTGAGAGTTAAAAAAACAACACCTTTGGGAACCAGTGTTTGAAGGTGTTACTGTTTCATTGAAACTCAGAGTGGTTCTGGTTTGATTTTAAAGAGCTTGAGGTCTAATTAAGTTGGTTTGGTTAAGGTTGTGTCCAGTTGATTTCTGTTTTCTGTTGGGTTTCAAGTTTTTCTAGATTGTTTCGAGACTGTCTTGTCAAATCTGTTGGTTTTCTGTTGTGGTGTGATATTGAATTTGATTGGTTGCCGCTATTGGACTTTGCTGTTTGTTCATACTGCTACTGTTACATTGTTGTGGATGACCTCCTCTTCTTCCACTTGTATTTCGATTACCAGATACATATCTCCAGCTTATGTTGATCTGTCAACTCCCACTAAAAATATGAGATGAAACGGAAGTTATATTCTTGCTGATGTTGCCCTATTTTTATGTTTCTATATGTTTCTTTTTATAGAACTTTTGTATGATTTGGATTGTTATTGTAACTGAACTAAGGAATACTTCAAATAATAATGGAGTTGTATGGTTAATCTGAAATGGCATGAGTTGTAAGTAGTTCAGCACATTTGTGTAATTGAATAGACTGTCGTATTGATTAAACTAAAAAGTATTCATGGATCATAGTTAGTTTGATTTTGGTCTCATATAGATTAACTATCAAAGTTAGAAGAGTAATTGAAGCAGGAAATGAATTCAAGATATTTTTGGTCTCGTATAGATTAACTATCAAAGTTAGAAGAGTAATTGAAGCAGGAAATGAATTCAAGATCTGTAATTTGCATGTGTTGACAATAAAAAGATGAATCGAGAATCAGTCTCCCAGCCTTGCACACAATCACAGAAGTTCATGTTTAAAATCCTGAATGTTTGTTTAGTCTTGATAGCTTGAATTAATATCCTGGCATTGAGAAACTACTACTGTTGATTGGCAATTTGAGTTCACCTTTAATAACATTTAGGAAGATTGCACAAGCTAGTTGGTACATTTGGGACTAGCTGGGCCGTTCGAATTTGCCTTCAGGTGCTATTTTATGACCGTTGGTTAAGACTCGACCTCGAGTCGTGTTCTCCAGCCTTCGGGCCTCAAATTAGTTGATATGCGGGCCTGTATCTCACGTTACATTCTTTCACGTTTAAACCCGGGCCAATGCCTGGTTCACCTTAGTCCAGTAACAACTAATTAGGACCTTTGTTTTATTTTTAGAGACAAAGTAAATAGAAAATCATAGTCGCTTTAGGATATCCTTTTAAATAAAATATCAGGCGAGCCTCGCCGAATAAAATGTACAAATTATCGGGCCCTCATTAAATGTATATATAAAAATACTTAGATTTCGGGACGGGCCGTTTAGCGAATTTCACGGCCTTTCCAAAATAATATCGCGTTAGTTTCTTTAGGCGCGTTTTTAATAATTTACTTTCTTAAATTTGGGTGCACATTTATGTGACCCAAATCCAAATCTCAACGGAGTCGAAATATGTCAATAATCACGGGTACATTGATGTGACGTGGTTCGAGATGTATTTTTACGACGTTGCAATTCTCATAAAAAATAATAATAATAAAGCGGTAAATAATCTTTAAAATTGCACTATAGGGTAACATGTATTAAAATCAGATTTAAGCCATTCATAACAGTTTAAGCGACCGTGCTAGAACCACGGGATCCGGGGGTGCCTAACACCTTCCCTCGGGTCAACAGAATTCCTTACTTAGAATTTCTGGTTCGCAAACTTCACTTGGAAAGTCGAAAATTTCCTCGGATTGGGATTCAAGATAAACCGGTGACTTGGGACACCAAAAGCCAAACCTTTCCCAAGTGGCGACTCTAAAATAAATAAATAATCCCATTTCGAATAATGTCACTTAAAATGGAAAAACTCCCTCACACATCACCCTTCGGGGTAGGTGTGCGTAAAAAGGAGGTGTGACAATATGTATCGTCTATGTTTGCTCATTTCCTGGTTATTTCTCCTGAGCCTTTGGGCACTCCTGTTCATATGTCCACTCATGTGGGTGATTTTGTGGTTGTGGATCGGGTCTACCGGTCTTGTGTTGTCACGTTATGTGCCTTAAAGACTAGAGCAGACCTCCTATTGCTCGATATGATCGATTTTGAGGTCATCCTTGGCATGGACTGGTTATCTCTATATCACGCCATCCTTGATTGCCATGCCAAGACTGTTTCACTAGTGATGCCAGTGTTGCCGAGATTGGAGTGGAAGGGTTCCATAGTTGATACACCTAGTCGGGTTATTTCCTTCTTGAAGGCTCGACACATGGTCGAGAAGGGGTGTTTGGCTAGGTTATGTTCGGGACACTACCGCAGAGTCCCTAATGATTGATTCAGTTCCAATGGTTTGAGAGTTCGCCGATGTTTTTCCTTCTGATCTTCCTGGTATGCCACCGGATCGTGATATTGATTTCAGTATCTATTTGGCTCCAGGCACCCATCCTATATCTATTCCACTATACCGTATGGCTCCTAAAGAGTTGAAGGAGCAGCTTGTGGAGTTGTTGGAAAAGGGGTTTGTTAGGCCCAGTGTGTCACCTTGGGGTGCACCAGTGTTATTCGTGAAGAAGAAGGATGGGACTATGCGGATGTGCATTGATTACCACCAGTTGAACAAAGACACCATCAAGAACAAATATCCATTGCCTAGTATCGATGATTTATTCGACCAGTTGTAGAGTACTGGGTGTTCTACAAGATATACCTGAGGTCAGGGTATCATCAGTTGAGGATTCAGGACTCGGATGTTCCAAAGACTGCATTCCGGACTGGATATGGCCATTATAAGTTTTTGGTGATGTCCTTCGGCTTGACTAATGCCCCAGCAGCATTTATGGATTTGATGAACAGGGTGTCCAGGACTTATATTAATTCATTTGTTATTGTCTTCATTAACGACATCTTTATTTATTTTCGCAACCTAGGAGAACACGAGCAGTATTTGAGAGTAGTGCTTCAGACCTTGCGGGAACATAAGCTATATGCTAAGTTCTCCAAGTGTGAGTTTTGGCTAGAATCAGTGGCATTCTTGGGTCATATTGTGTCGGGAGAGGGTATTAAGGTAGATCCCAAGAAGATTGAAGTAGTTCAGAGTTGGGCACGTCCAACCTCAGTTACCAAGATCAGGCGTTTCTTGGGATTAGCAGGTTATTACAGGTGATTCATACAGGGCTTTTCATTTATTGCGTCACCTTTGACTAGATTGACCGAGAAGGGTGCCCCTTTCTGTTGGTCCGATGATTGTGAGGAGAGCTTTCAGAAGCTCAAAACGGCTTTGACTACAACACTAGTTCTTGTATTGCCTTCCGGCTCGGGGATGTATATGGTGTATTACAATGCCTCACGCGTTGGTTTGGGGTGTGTATTGATGCAGGAGGGACGAGTTATTGCATATGCTTCGCGTCAGCTGAAGATTCATGAGAAGAATTATCATGCGCACGATCTAGAGTTAGTCATGATTGTTCATGCTCTTAAGATATTGAGGCATTATCTGTATGGGGTGTCATGTGAGGTTTACACCGATTATCGCAGCTTGCAGCATTTATTCATGCAGAGGGATCTTAATTTGAGGTAGCATAGGTGGCTTGAGTTACTGAAGGATTATGACATCACCATTCTTTATCATCCGGGCAAGGCGAATATGGTCGTGGATGCCTTGAGTAGAAAGGCGGAGAGTATGGGTAGCTTGGCATTCATTCCCACAGCGGAGACACCACTAGCTTTGGACATTCAGTCCTTGGCTAACAGGCTTATGAGGTTGGACATTTCAGAGCCCAGTCGTTTCCTTGCGTGTGTAGTCGCTCAGTCGTCATTATTGGGGAAGATCAAGGCCCGGCAGTTCGATGATCCACATTTGGAGATTCTTAGGGAGACAATGCTTCAGGAGATTCCAATGAGGTTTCTATTAGCAAGGATGGTGTTTTATGACTCCAGGGTCGTCTATGTGTTCCTAATGTTGATGGTATAAGGAAGAGGATCCTAGATGAGGCACACAGTTCACGGTATTCTATTCACCGAGAGCTACAAAGATGTATCGCAACTTGAGGCAACATTATTAGTGGCGGAGGATGAAGAAAGACATAGTGGAGTATGTGGCTAAATGTTTGAATTGCTAGTAGGTCAAGTATGAACACTAGAGGTCGGGTGTCCTAATTCAGCAGATGCCTATTCCGGAGTGGAAATGGGAGCGTATCACCATGGATTTTGTAGTGGCATTTTCGCGGACTTTGCGGAAGTTCGATTCAGTGTGCGCCATTATTGATAGGTTGACCAAGTCGGCTCACTTCATTCCAGTGGCGAATACTTATACAGCGGAGAGGTATGCTCAGACTTACATTCAGGAGATAGTCCGGTTGCATGGTGCGCCTGTTACCATTATATCATACATGGGCCCTCAGTTCACTTCCCATTTCTGGATAGCCGTTCAGAGTGAGTTGGGGACCCGTGTAGAGCTCAACACAGCATTCCATCCTTAAACCGACGGGCAGTCTGAGTGGATCTTTCAAATTTTAGAGGATATGCTTAGAGCATGTGTGATTGACTTTGGAGGGCAATGGGATCAGTTCTTGCCCTTGGTGGAGTTTTCATATAACAACAACTATCAGTCCAGCATTGAGATGGCTCCATACGAGGCTCTATATGGTCGTCGTCATCATTCTCCTATCGGATAGTTCGAGCTTGGTGAGGCTAAGTTGCATGGTACAGACTTGTTGCAGGATGCCTTGAATAAGGTAAAGTTGATTCACGAGAGGCTTCGCACAGCTCAGTCCAGACAGAAGAGTTACGCGAATCAGAAGGAGTGTGATGTATCATTTAGGGTTGGCGAGAAGGTTCTCTTGAAAGTCTCGCCCATGAAGGGCATTATGAGGTTTAGGAAGAAGGGCAAGTTGAGCCAAAGGTTTATTGGTCCCTTTGAGGTGTTGAGAGGAGTTGGGGAGGTTGCCTATGAGCATGCGTTACCCCCAACTTATCGGGAGTTCATCCGGTTTTCCATGTTTCGATGCTCCGGAAGTATCATATCGAATTTTCCCATGTGTTAGACTTCAGTACCATTCAGCTGGATGAGAGTTTGGGTTATGAGGAGGAGCCAGTTGCCATGATTGATAGGCAGGATCGCCAATTGAGATCCAATAGAATTTCGGTGATAAAGGTCCAGTGGAGGGTCCAACCGGTCGAGGAAGCAATCTGGGAGTTCGAGGAGGACATACGGAGCAGATATCCCTATTTATTCAGTAGCTCAGGTACTTTCTATGTACGTTCGAGGATGAACGTTTGTTTAAGAGGTGGATAATGTAACAACCCGCCTGGTCGTTTTTCCTTTTAGAACCATGTTCCCTTAAATTAAACTCCACGTGCTTGCTTTAGCTAATTTACAACTTGTTGGGATGGTTGGTTCAGGATTTGGAAGAGTTTCGGGTGAAATATGCCCATTTGATTCCTTAGAATTTTCTTAAAAGACTAAGTTTGACGTTGGTCAACATTTTGAGCAAACGGACCCGGATTCGTGATTTGACGGTCCCGAAGGGTCCGTAGGAAAATATGGGACCTAGGCGTATGCTCGGAATTGAATTCCGAGGTTCCTAGCCCGAGTAATGAATTTTTATTAGAAATTGTTAATCTAAAGTTTTAAGGATTTAAAGAAACTAATTAATGATTGATTTCCTAGGTATCGGGCTTGTATTTTGGTTCCGAAGCCCGGTACAAGTCCGAAATATCATTTAAGACTTGCCTGTAAAATTTGGTATCAATCCGAGTAGTTTTAGGATGTTTTGGCCCGTTGGAGGAAAATGGGGAACTTGAAGTTCATAAATTTGATTCATTTGGTTTTAGGGGGTCATTTCTAGAATTAGTGTTGTTTCGGGTGTTCCGAAGGTTTGAGTAGGTCCGTCTCGTGATTTCAGACTTGTTGGTATATTCAGACGGGGCATGGGAGCCTCGAGCGTCAAACGGACGAGGCTCGAGTGAAGTGGGAATTTTGGGAAAGGGCTGAAGACTACTGCTTCTGTCATAACCACATCTGCGGTTCTTGGACCGCAGATGTGGTCCTTTCTATCGCAGAAGCGGCCAGGTGGACAAGCTCCCCCATTTTTGCAGATGTGGTTAAATCCTCGCAGATGCGGAAATCACTGGGCAGTGAGGTACATTTAATACGGGTTCAAAGTCATTTTATCACATTTTTTACTACTCCTTTGGGCGATTTGGGAGCTTTTGAGAGAAGGTCTTCACTTAGCATTGTGAGGTAAGTTTATACCACCTATCCTCAATTTAATACTTGCATATTAGGTAGATTAAACACTAGAAATTAGGTAAAATCAAGGGGTTAGAGCAAAACCTAGGGTTTTGGTAAAACTTGAATTTAACTATGAAATTTGTTAAGGAATTAATTAGAAACCATATATTATTGATCCTTAGGTTGTAGATAACAACTTCCTTCGAAAAATCTCGGAATCCGGGCACGTGGGCCCGGGGTCGAAAATTAGGAAACTTGTATTAATGGTTGGGAAATTACTTAGATAGCTAGAATTCGATCTTGTGAGTCTATATTGACTAGTTCTTACTTCGTTTAACTAGTTTGGGATCGTTCGGCTCCGAATTGAGGGCTTCGACTCATGGTCGGTATTGGAAGTGTACTTGGGAGCGAGGTGAGTCTCCTTTCTAACCTTGTAAGAGGGAATTGTCCCCATAGGTATAATAATTAAATTATTTGCCACTATATTCGGGGGCTACATACGTATTAGGTGACGAGACTCCGTGCGTAGCGACTATTATGTTATGTTGGGGTAGTCTAGGACCCATAAGCATACTCTACGTGATATTTTAGTACTTGTTGATAAATTCGGATTCGTATGAACTATTTTGAGTAAGTGATAATAGGCGAAAACTGAGTGATTTAACCATTATTTATGCTTCCATTTAATTATATTCCAATAACATAATATATATAATTGATGAGAAATATGCATTTAATTTGTGATTCTTATACTTTGCATAAAAAGGAGCCTATATAAATACTTGAAAATGTTATGGAATGATTCAGGAGCAAAAACAACCCTTCGGAGTTGAGTCCGTACAATCAAGAAACAAGAAATGGCAGAAAAATCCTCCCAGACGCGCGAAGTTTCTTCTTCGCGCGAAACTTCGCGCGAATAAATTGCCAAACCAGTGTCAGACGCGCGAAGAAACGCGCGAAGTTCAATCTTCGCGCGAAACTTCGCGTGTTTCTATCCGGGAAAGGCATTAAGGAGGGGTAAAATTGGAAAATCACAGATTTCCACTCAAAATTAATTAAAGCAAACCTCTATTATTGAGGGAGATGATCAGATTTGGAATGGGATTTTAGAGAGAGAAGGAGAAGAAGGAGATTCATCTTGGAGAAGAAGATTAAAGAGGAACAACATCTTGGACCAAGGATTCAAAGAGTTCTTCTAAACTTTCTTCTAGTTCTTTGTTTTTATTGTGCTTAAGACTTTTATTGTTGATTTTTGTATGAGTATGAGTAGCTAAAAACCCAAATATTCTGGGGTCATGGATGTTAGATGATCTTGTTGTTTGAAGCTTAGATTGAAGATCTTGAATTTATCGTTATGGGTTGTTTATTTGATTCTGCTTTTAATTATTTTACTGCGTAGCTAATAGTGAAATATTATTTAC
>MU706900.1:49707-85327 GCA_026770625.1 Nicotiana glauca
CACGGGTGATTCACGAGTGGGTTAATAGATGCATCTATGGTTTGAGTCGTTCGACCCTCGGCAGTGCACAATTTACTTTTATGTTGGATTAGACCGTATGTCCCACGGTGTTATTTGCGCATGTTTGCTTAGTATTTCTCTAGGGACTGAATTTCATATCTGCTTAATCTATAGGCAAACATCCATGATTATTAAATGTTAATAACTTGAGATATCCATGCTTATTATAAACTCTTCTCATTTTAATTGACCCTAGTAAGTATCGAGTCGACCTCTCGTCTCTACTTCTTCAAGATTAGACGGGATACTTACTGGGTACATATTGTTTATGTACTCATACTACACTTTTGTACTTAACTGTACATGGTCTGAGGCAGGTACATCTGGCTACCAATCGGGCGCGCACCACTGAGCAGATTTGAGACTCCTACGGTGAGTTGCTTTCCCTTCCGTGTCGTTCATCAGCTTGAAGGAGTTTTCTTATGTATTTATGTTGTCTATTCTGTTCAGACAGTAGGATAGTGTGTTTTGTTGTATATTCTACTAGTTGCCCACTACTTGTGACACCAGGTCTTGGCACACATATTAGTAGACGTTATTATTTTGGGATTGTATGATTATCATGATTTTTATCATCATTTCTAATCTATTTCCAACTTAACGAATTATTTCAACTATTTTGGGGTTAAAGTGATCGAAAGTTTAATTAGTATTTTTCCACGTTGGCTTGCCCAGCAATGGAGTTGGGCGCCATCATGACATGTTATGGAATTGGGTCGTGACACCTGGAATGACTATAGAAAGAAAATCCTAAATTCAATGGATAAAATGACTGTGGAACAATTTCATACTATCACGACCCTAACCCTGAACCCGGTCGTGATGGCGTCTCTCATGAAGACAAGGTCAGCTGAACCAATACAATACACCTTTTAAAGCAGTTAATGATCATAAAACAGTTTAAAGTATGATTTAATAGTAATAAATTCGTGAAAACATAGATAACAATAAGGGGAAACCATCCCGACACAGCCCAAACATGTGAGTACTCTGACCCAGTGAGTAATAATTGTAAATAATGGCTGAAAGCAAGAAAATACATAAAATCACAAAGCATTCTATACCGAAGCAGTAAAATCACTTAAAGCAATAAATCAGTGAAGAAATCAAGTAAAAATTCAATTCTAACCAGTAAAATAGGTAATTTGGTAGGTAAATAACAAATGGAAATCTGCCCCTCGGGCACAATATCAATCTCTCAGGACAGTATCAGCCCCTCGGGCTCACTCTAAGAAAAATATCAGCCCCTCGGGTTCACTCTCAGATCACAATGGGTACACGCGCTCACTGTGGGTGTGCAGACTCCGGAGGGGCCCCTTACATCCCAAGCACTATATCAAGCCACCTCGTGGCATCAGCTCTCGGCACTTGGCCTCACATCACTCAAGCCACCTCGTGGCATATAAAAGTATCACATGCCCTCAGCCTCATATCACTCAGCATATCCTCACATATGGCCCTCGGCCTTACTCAGTAACAATAGTTCTCAGCCCGAAACATCATTTAGAAATATAAATTAAGTCTCAAAATTGAGTAAAAGTGGCTGAGTTGTAAAATAGTGGAAAGCAACATGACTGAGTTCAAGTAATAAGTCAATACAGTGAGGAAATAATGATAAAAATCCCCGAAGGGTTCAAATAGTTGGCACGAAGCCCAAATATGGAAATCAGCCCCAATCATGATGATAACAAATAAGTTACAGTCAAATACGCGGTAAAATCATCAATTGGGACAGACCAAGTCACAGTCCCCAGTAATACACGACGCCACGCTCATCATCAAGTGCTTGTCTCACCTCAATATAGCACTACGATGTGCAAATTCGGGGTTTCAAACCCTCAAGACATCATTTACAATCATTACTCACCTCGAACCGGCTAAAACTCTAGCTCGCAATGCCTTTTCCCCTTGAATCGGCCTCCACGTGCATCAAATCTATCCAAATTCAGAACGAATACATCACAATATGCTAAGGGAACAAAGCCCAAGCAAAAACAATCGAAAAATATCAAAAATCCCGAAATTAGCAAAACCCGAGCTCCAAGCCCACTTCTGGAAACTCAAAAAATTTTGAATCAATGGGTTCCTCATCACTCCACGAGTCTATGCATATAAAGAACACCAAAATCAGAGTCCAAATGACCCCTCAAATCCCAAATCAAAAATCCAAAATTCCAAGCCCTAGTTCTTCCATTTTTGTTCAAGTTTCCATGAATTTCTAGATAGATTTCACAATAGAATCACGTTTTAGGTTCAAAAATATTACCTCCAATCAATTCTCCTTGAATCCCTCTTTAATCACCCTCAAAAAGCTTTTAAAATTCTCAGCTATGGAGGAAAAATGAACTAAAAATCACGGATGAAATGTTTATAAACTTTCTGCCCAGTTCTAATATTCCTTCATCGCGTTCGTGACCAAAGCCTCGCGAACACGAAGCACACTTTTTATTTTCTCAAAAAATTACCCTATGAGAACACGATAGGGTCTCGCGTACGCGATGCTTAAATCTCCAGTCCTACGCGAACGCATGCCCCCAGGTGGGAACGTGAAGAACAATTTTTCCACTGGACCCGAGTCCTTATACGCGAACGCGACAGGGCTAATGCGAACGCGAAGCTCAACCTCTTAGCCTTCCGCGAACGCGAGCAATCAAACGTGAACTCGAAGGTACAAATCCTAGCCTTCCAAATTCCTTCTACGCGAACACGAGGCTCCTCTCGCGAACGCGAAGAGATAAATCTACGCAACACCTGAAATGAAATCTGCAACTTTGAAACTTAGAAAATGGTCCGATTGACCACCCGAAACTCACCAGAGGCCCCCGGGACCTCAACCAAAAGCACCAACACATCCTAAAACCTCATTCAAACTTGTTCCAATCATCAAAACACTCCAAACAACACCAAATCCACCAATTCACATTGAATTCAAGCTTAAGTTTTCTAAAAACTTCCGAAACATGCTTTTGATCAAAAACCCAACCAAACCACGTTCGAATGACCTATAATTTTGCGCACACATCCCAAATGACATAAAGAAGCTACAGCAACTCTCGGAATTCCATTCTGACTCTCAGATCAAAATCTCACCTACCAACCGGAAATCGCCAAAATACTAACTTCGCCAATTCAAGCCTAATTCTACACCGGACCTCCAAAACCAATTCTGATCACACTCCTAAGTCAAAAATCACCTCTCAAAGCAAACCGAACCATCGAAACTCACATCCGAGCCCTCTAACACATAAGTCAATATTCGATTGACTTTTCTAACTTAAACCTTCTTAAAAGAGACTAAGTGTCTCATTTCTTACCAAGTCCACTCTGAACGCAACCTAATCAACTTGATCACATGAAACACGGATAACGAAGCATAAAGAAGCAGAAATAGGGGAAACAGAGGGGTAACTCATGAGACGACTGGCCGGGACGTCACATCCTCCCCAACTTAAACAAATGTTCGTCCTCGAATGAGTTAAGAAACATACCTGAAGCCTCAAATAGGTGAGGATATCTGCTTCGCATCTCCCGCTCGGTCTCCCAGGTAACCTCCTCCACGAGCCGACCTCTCCACTGCACCTTCACTAAAGCTATATCCTTTGACCTCAACTTTTGAACCTGTGCTCCAAAATAGCGGTTGGCTCTACATCATAAGTCAAATAACCCTCCAACTGAACCGTATTAAAATCCAGAACATTGGATGGGTTCCCAATATACTTCTGGAGCATAGAAACATGGAAAACTGGATGCACACTCGACAAGTTGGGTGGCAAGGCAAGCTCATAAGCCACCTCTCCAATCCTCCGAAGTACCTCAAAAGGTCGAATGAATCGCGGACTCAACTTTCCTTTCTTTTCGAATGTCATAACACCCTTCGTGGGCGAGACCTTCAACAGAACCTTCTCACCAACCATGTAGGACACATCTAGAACCTTCTTGACTGCATAACTCTTCTACCTCGACTGCGCCATACAAAGTATCTCCTAAATTACCTTAACTTTATCTAAAGCATCCTGAACCAAATCTGTCCCCAATAGACTAGCCTTACCGGGCTCAAACCAACCAACTGGAGATCTACACCACCTCTCGTACAAAACCTCATATGGAGCCATCTGAATACTCGACTGGTAGCTGTTGTTATAAGCAAACTCTGTAAGCGGTAGGAACCGATCCCATAACCCTCCGAAATCAATAACACAAGCATGCAGCATATCCTCCAATATCTGAAATGTGCGCTCGGACTGCCCATCCGTCTGAGGGTGAAAAGTTATGCTCAACTGCACCTGGGTACCCAACTCTCACTGAACAGACTTCCAAAACTAGGAAGTGAACTGAGTGCCTCGATCTGATATGATGGAAACTAGGACACCATGCAACCAAACAATCTCCCAAATATATATCTCTGCCAGCCGCTCTGAAGAATAAGTAGTACAAATAGAAATAAAGTGTGCGGACTTGGTCAGTCTATCTACAATCACCCAAATATCATCGAACTTCTTCAAAGTCCGTGGGAATACAGTAACAAAATCTATAGTGATCCTCTCCCACTTCCACTCAGGAATAACCATCTGCTGATCCATGCCACCCGGTCTCTGATGCTCATATTTCACCTGCTGACAATTTAGACACCGAGCAACAAACTCCACAATATCTTTCTTCATTCTCCGCCACCAGTAATGATGTCTAAGATCCCGATACATCTTTACGGCACCCGAATGAATGGAATACCATGAGCTGTGGGCCTCCTCCAATATCAACTCCCGAAGCCCATCCACATTGGGCACGCAAATCCGGCCCTGCATCCTCAACACTCTATCATCACCAATGGTCACATCTCTAGCATCATCATGCTTAACTCTGTTCCTAAGGACAAGCAAATGCGGATCATTATACTGGCACTCTCTGATGCGATCATATAAAGAAGATCGAGATACCACACAAGCCAATACTCGACTGGGCTCAGAAATATCCAACCTCACAAACCGATTGTCCAAAGCCTGAACATCCACCGCAAGAGGTCTCGCCTCAACTGGGATATATGCAAAACTCCCCATACTCACTGCTTTCCAGCTCAAAGCATCGGCCACTACATTGTCCTTTCCCATATGATACAATATGGTGATATCATAATCCTTAAGCAACTCCAACCATATCCGCTGTCTCAAGTTAAGATCCTTTTGCTTGAACAAATGTTGAAGACTACGATGATCAATGAATACATCACAAGACACGCCATCCAAGTAATGCTTCCAAATCTTCAATGCGTGAACTATGGCAGCCAACTCCAAATCATGAATGGGGTAGTTCTTCTTGTAGGGCTTCAACTGACGAGAAGCATAAGCAATAACTCTACCCTCTTGCATCAACACACAACCAATCCCTAGTCTCGATGTATCACAATACACGGTATATGAACCTGAAGTTGATGGCAAAACCAATACTGGAGCTGTGGTCAAAGTTGTCTTGAGCTTCTGAAAGCTCTCCTCACACTCGTTCGACCATACAAATGAAGTACCCTTTTGAGTCAACTTGGTCAAGGGCGATGCGATAAATGAGAATCCCTGAACAAACTGACTATAATAGCCTGCCAAACCAAGAAAACTACGAATCACCATAGCTAAGGACGGTCTGGGCCAACTCTGCACCACCCCTATTTTCTTTGGATAAACCTGAATCCCCTCACTGGACACCATGTGTCCCAAGAATGCCACTGAGTTGAGCCAAAACTCACACTTGGAGAACTTTGCATAAAGCTTCTCCTCCCTCAATCGCTGCAACACGAGCCTCAAATGCTCAGCGTGCCCCTCCTGACTACGCGAATATACCAGAATATCATCAATGAAGACTATAACAAACGAATCAAGATAAGGCCAGAAAACGATGTTCATCAGATGCATGAACGTTGTTGGGGCATTGATCAGCCTAAAATACATAACCAGGAACTCATAATGACCATATCTGGTCCTGAAGGTTGTCTTGAGAATATCTGAATCCTTGATCTTTAACTGGTGATAACCCGAATGGACATCAATCTTGGAGAACACCCTCTCTACCTGAAGTTGGTCGAATAAATCATCAATGCGAGGCAGATGATACTTGTTCTTAATTGTTACCTTGTTCAATTGCCTATAATCGATGCACATTCTCATTATGCCATCCTTCTTCTTCACAAATAGAACCGGCGCACCCCAAGTCGACACACTCGGCCGAATGAACCCCTTATCTAGGAGTTCTTGAAGTTTCTCCTTTAACTCCTTCAACTCTGCTGGTGCTATATGATATGGAGGAATAGAAATGGGCTGAGTGCCCGGCACCAGGTCAATGCCAAAATCAATATCCCTGTCCAGCAGCATGCTTGGTAGGTCTACAGGAAATACATCAGGAAAGTCCCATACATTTAGGACAAAATCAATACTGGGAGCCTCAGCTCCAATATCCCTCATAAAGACAAGATACGAGAGACAACCCTTCCCAACCATACACTGGGCTTTCAAGAAAGAAATTACTCTACTCGGAACATAGTCGGTCATACCATGCCACTCGATCTGCGGCGCACCCGGCATAGCCAAAGTGACTTCCTTAGCATGACAGTCTAGAATAGCCCAAGACGAAAATAACCAATCCATGCCTAAAATGACATTGAAATCCACCATGATCAGTAACAAAAGATCAACTCGAGTCTCCAGACCACCAATAATCACCACACATGACCGGTACACACGGTCTACAATAACAGTATCACTCACTGGTGTAGATACATGAACAGGTAAAGTAAGAAACTCCCAGGGCGTACCCAAATAATGAGCAAAGTACGAAGACACATAAGAAAAGGTGGAACTGGGATCAAATAATACAGAGACATCTCTATGGCAGATTGAAATAATACCTCAAATGACAACATCAGAGACAATGACATCGGATCTGTCTGTCATAGCATAAAAACAGGCCTAGCTGTCGCCTGATCGATATCCCCCTCTAGGGCGACCCCTGACTGCCTGACCTCCACCCCTAGCTAGTTGGGCGGGTGGTGAAGGAACTGGAGTAGAAGTCGAGGGCTGACCCATCTGCTAAGACGAGCTAGCAACACAACGAGGGCACTCCCTCCATATATGCCCAAACTCTCCACACTCAAAACAACTCCCAGATGTTGGAGAATGGGACTGAATGGAACCCGTCGCACCAGAGTGACTAGAAGATACACTCGACGTGGAAGAACCCTGAGTTGATGGGGCACGAGATGAACGTTAAGCTGGGAGGGCGCTGAGTGAAGGCTGGCCCTGCTGGGACCCATGATAACTGTCATAGGGGTGATTTATGTCACTCGAATTCCTACCCGAGGTTCAGCTCCGTATGGAAGTCAAGCCCAGCCTTGACTTGAGCCTTTCCAACACTTGGTATTATTTTAGGGACGTTTGAAACTTAGAATGAAATAGGCAGCAAAAACAGTAAATAAAGGCACATGATATACAGGAATTTCTTCCCAACTTGTATTAATAAGTGAATACAAGAACACAATAGCCAACCCTCTGACAAAAGAAAAAGAATTCCCTAATTACCTGCCCCAAAATGATTTTCCCACCCTTAGGAAATGACTTAGACAAATTTTGGCTTCACAATGCCTTAGACTAAGTTCTACCCCATTTTTTGCATTCTAGGCACTTATTTTATAAGGCTACAATTAATTGACAAGCCCCAACTGATGGGAAAACATGTTAGGACATGCACAAAAACATGGGCACAATTTTAGGCCATGATCAGCATATCTTGGAAGAGGTTGCAACCGCAAACTGTTTCCCATGTGCTTGGCACATGCTTTTCCAACTGTTGCTTGTGCACAGCATGTGCTGATTTTTGCCCAGCTGCTTTGTGCCAAGGCTGGCATTGCGCCCAACCTTGCCTTTGACACTGCTCCGCGACAATGCCATTGCCTCAGATCACCGCCCATCAACTTAGCCGCACACGTTCTTTGTCACAGCTGCCCGCTTATGTCAAGTCACCCCCAACTTGATCAAATATGTCTGCATCAATTGCCATTGCTTGTATCGCATTTCCTTGCGTTGCCTTGCCTTGCCATGTCTTTGCCCCTTCTTGACATGGCTTTTCCTTGCCATTGCTTTGCCAACCCGCACGTCTAAGTGAAATGCTCATTGCTTCCGTTCAAGGTGCGTTTTTCAAGCCCCGCATAGTCCGTCATGTCGAGCTGCCCGTCATGATATTTCCCCAATTTTCAGGTTGTGTGCCAATTCCATCATGAAAATACTTTTCACAACCCACACATGCCGAGGACCTTTGTCAAGGGGCTAACAAACCACCCCTACCAGAAGAATTTGTCGTCCTCGAGGAAGTAGCTTCCGCATTTTTCAGCACCACCATAGGTCCTAATTATGTTGTTGCTTGCTCATGTTCTTCCTCGTTTGGCTCCTCTTCACTTTTTTCTTCAGCAAACAACGCAGAAAGCCTTTCAATTCTTGGACAGTCCCTCGCCATGTGTGGTCCTTTTCAAATAAAATAGCCATCAAACTTGTTGTTTTGTCCCATGGTTGTCGAAGGTCCAACACATTACTTTCCCTTCTTATTGTTATTTCCCTCAACAGCATTGCCCTTGTTGTTTCCG
This sequence comes from Nicotiana glauca, assembly GCA_026770625.1. Lineage (NCBI taxonomy): Eukaryota > Viridiplantae > Streptophyta > Magnoliopsida > Solanales > Solanaceae > Nicotiana > Nicotiana glauca. The sequence continues at coordinate 58,382 of MU706900.1, forward strand.
TTTTTCCTCCACTCTTTTGCCTTGTCCTTGTTCCCATTTTTGGACTTTGAAGTAGTAGAGAAATCAGAACCATCTTGTCCCAACCGAAAATCACCCAACACATCCGCATCAACGATGGCACTAGGAAGGTCTTTCACATTCTGCCTTGGTAATTCCATTTGCGCCCATGACTGCGACCCATAAAGGAAATTATGCAGCTTGTCCTCCTCAGACATGTTGTTTATATCCAGCATCAAAGAACTAAATTCTTTGATATAATCCCTAACCGTTCTAGTTTGTTTCAACTTTTTTAAATGATCTCTAGCAATCTAGCCTGCATTGCAAGGAAAGAATTGATCCTTCAACTCTTTCTTCAGCCCTTCCCAAGAGTTAATCTTCGGCCTACCAGCACTTACACCATCTACCACGCGCATCTGCCACCAAAGCTTTGCATCGTCCACCAAATACATAGTCGTAATGGTGACCTTGTCTTCATCTTGCACCTTGGCAGCATGGAAGTACTGCTCCATATCCCACAGGAAATTTTTGAGTTTCTTGGCACTCCTTGTGCCATTAAACTCTTTAGGATCCGGAATTTCGAACCTCGAACGATCTATCCCACGTTGTGCTTCATCATTTCCAACAGCACGATGCAGCAACTCATTTTCCATTTTTAGATCTGTGCACTCCTGGCTCAGCCTATTCAACTAGCCCTCAAGATAAGCAAGACGAGTCATGATAGTTAGAAATTGATCCCCATCAACAGTTCCGATGAGTGCCTCTAATACAGCAACCTTTTCCTTCAGTTCTACATTGCCACTAGCCATTCTTTACAAAATTCAGCCACTGAACATTGTGTCTTTGGCCGATCCAGCCACGCTATGATACCAATTGTCACAGGGGTGATTTATGTTACTCGAATTTCTACCCGAGGTTCACCTCCGTGCGGAAGTCAAGCCCAACCTTGACTTCAGCCTTTCCAACACTTAGTAATATTTTAGGGACGTTTGAAACTTAGAATGAAACAGGCAGCAAAAACAGTAAATAAAGGTACACGATATACAGGAATTTCTTCCCAACTTGTATTAATAAGTGAATACAAGAACACAATAGCCAACCCTATGGCCAAAGACAAAGAATTCCCTAATTCGCTGCCCTAAAATGATTTTCCCACCCTTAGGAAATGACTAGACAAACTTTGGCTTCACAATGCCTTAGACTAAGTTCTACCTCATTTTTGGCATTTTAGGCACTTATTTATAAGGCTACAATCAGTTGACAAGCCCCAACTAATGGGCAAACATGTTAGGACATGTACAAAAACGTGGGCACAATTTTAGGCCATGATCAGCATGTCTTTGAAGAGATTGCAACCGCCAACTTCTTCCCATATGCTTGGCACATGCTTTTCCAATTGTTGTTTGTGCACAACATGTGCTGGTTTTTGCCCAGCTGCTTTGTGCCAAGGTTGGCATTGTGCCCAACCTTGCCTTTGACACTGCTCCATGCCAATTCCATTGCCACAGCTCTCCACCCATCGACTTAGCCATACACGTTCGTTGTCACAGCTGCCCGCTTATGTTAAATCGCCCCTAATTGATCAAATCTGCCCGCATCAATTGCCATTGCTTGTCTCGCATTGCCTTGCCTTGCCTTAACATGTCTTTGCCCCTACTTGACATGGCTTTGCCTTGACATTGCTTTGCCAACCCACACATCTAAGTGAAATGCGCCTTGCTTCTGTTCAAGGTGCATTTGTCAAGATCCTCATAGTCCGTCATACCAAGCTGCACGTCATGATGTTGCCCTAATTTTTAGGTTGTGTGCCAAGTCCATCATGAAAATACTTGCCATATACCACACCTGTCGAGGACCTTTGTCAAGGGGATAACAATAACCACGACCTGAAGATGACCTGCAATACTCTAGAAGGGCTGACTGAGAAGGCCTGAAAGAATGACCTTTATCATACTGGAACTGGCCCCTCGAAGGAGCACCACTGTAACTGTTGATCCTCGAGGCCTCTTGGCCTCCCTCTCCTCTCGATCCTGATGGTGAACCATCTCAATCTCGCCAGCAATATCAACCACCTTCTCGAACGTAGAACCCAATACTCTCTCTCTGATCATAAGAATGAGGAGATGATAGTTAAGGCCATTAACAAATCTCCTAATCCTCTCACGATCAGTTGGAACCATCCAAATGGCATGACGAGCCAACTCAGAAAACCTCGACTCGTTCTGTGACACGGTCATATCCCCCTTTCTCAAACACTCGAACTATTTGCGCAGCTCCTCTCTTCGGTACTGCAGTACATACTTCTCTAAGAAGAGAGTGGAGAACTGCTGCCAAGTAAGGGGAGCTGCACCCGGGGGCCTATGCCTCTCATACACCTCCCACCAATAGAAGGCAGCCCCAGAAAACTGGAAAGTGGTAAATGCCACACCACTAGACTCAAGAATCCCTGCTGTAAAGAGCATCCGCTGACACTTATCCAGAAAACCCTGGGCATCCTCGCCCTCAGCACCACTGAATAATGGAGGCTGGAGTCTACCAAACCTCTCAAGATGACACTGCTCATTATCCAGCGTAACTGGTACCATGAACTATTGGGCAAGTGCAACCGGCTGAGCTGGAGGTGCCTCCGATGTCTGTGGTCCCTGCACTACCTACTCAGGTGTGCGAGCAGCGGGGGTCTGATTGCCTCCCTAGTCCTGTGAAGTAGCTGCTGCTGTGGTGACCGAAACTACCTAAGCCAGGCCAGTGCAAATTGTCAAGATCTATGACAAGGCCTCCTATAGACCCGGTATAACGACCCGACTGGTCGTTTTGATTCCTAGCACGCCATTCAGCAGTCTAAGGCCATGAGCAGCTTTATTTTAGGTGTTATAACTTGTACGTATGGTCAGAATTGAATTTTGGGAAATTCGGAGTTGATTCGGAAAGAGAATTCTCATTTCAGAAGCTTTAAGTTGTAAGAATTAGCTAAGATTGGATTTTTTAGTAAAGGACCTCAGAATCAGGATCTGAAGGTTACAGCAGGTTTGTATGATAATTTCGGGCTTGGGCGTATGCCCAATTTGGGTTTTGGATAACCCGGGTGCATTCTGGCTCCAATTATGGAAGTTAGCATTTTTGAAGAAATTTCACAAGTTTGGCTTGAAGTGTATTTCAGTGTTATCGATGTTCGTTTGGGATTTTGAGTTTGTGAATAGCTCTGTATGGTGATTCTGGAGTTGGGAGCACGATCGGAAGTGAATTCGGAGGTCCGTAGTTATTTCGGAGTCATTTGGCCAAAGATAGAATTTGAAGGTTTTTGAGGAGTTTGACCGGAAGTGGACTTTTTGATATCAGGGTCGGAATTCGATTCCGGAAGTTGGAGTAGGCCCATATGACTTGCGTGCAAAATTTGAAGTCAATTGGACGTGATTTGATAGGTTTAACATCGAAAATAGAAGTTTGAAATTCTAAAGTTCATAAAGCTTGGATTGGAGGTCGATTCGTGTTTTTTGTGTTGTTTGATATGATTTGAGACCTTGAGCAAGTCCATAATGTATTTTGGGACTGGTTGGTATGATTGGTTGGGGTCCGGGGGCATCGGGTGGATTCCAGGTGGTTAACGGATCGAAATTGGAATTTTGGGAAAGGCCTGTAGAGTTGTTGCTTCTGTCATAACCGCATTTGCGGTTTTTGGACTGCAAATGGGGGACCGCAGAAGCAGCGCTTCAATCACAAATGCGGCCAAGGAGGCCAAGCCAAGAACCGCAGATGTAGCTCCCAAGCCGTAGATGCGGCTCCGCATATGCGGCTCCCAGACTGAAGATGTGGTCCAGCCTTCCCTCCCCTTTTCCGCAGACCCAGGACCCAGACCGTAGATGCGGTCCCCAGACCACAGATGCGGAAATCGCTGGGCAGTGAGGTTCATTTAATACGAGTTCAAGACCATTTTCATCACATAAACACTTTTCCATTGGCGATTTTGGGAGCTTTGGATAGAAGACTTCCACTTAGCATTGTGAGGTAAGTTTATTCCACCCATCCTTAGTTTAATACTTGTATATTAGGTAGATTAAACACTAGAAATTAGGTAAAATCAAGGGGTTAAAGCAAAACATATGGTTTTAATAAAACTTGGATTTAACCACGAAAATTGTTATGGAATTAATTAGAAATCATATATTATTGATCCTTAGGTTGTAGAGAACAACTTCCTTCAAAAATAATTGGAATCCGAGCACGTGGGCCCGGGATCGGATTTTAAGAAACTTGTGTTAAGGGTTGGGAAATTTCTTAAATATTTAGAATACGATCTTGTGAGTCTATATTGACAAGTTACTTCTTCATTTAACTATTTTGGGATCGTTCGTCTTTGAATTGAGGATTCGGGCTCGTTATTGGCATTGAAAGTATACTTTGGAGCGAGGTGAGTCTACTTTCTAACCTTGTAAGAGGGAATTGTCCCCATAGGTGAAATAATTGGTTATGTGCTCCTAATTGTGGGTGCCACGTACGCACGAGGTAACGAGAGTCCGTGCGTAGATGCTATTATGCTATTGTCCGGGTAGTTAGGACCCCAAAGCATGCTATATTTGGATTACTTGTAAACCTATTGATAGCTTGAATTGATTAAATCACATCGAAATAGTAATTGAATTTCTAACAGATAAAACTTCATCTTTTCTTTAATGGTTAAAAGAGGATTTGTTTTCATTGGACAATTTCTCTATGTGGACTTCTTGATTGACTGTCTGTGTGTTTATTTTTTGGAGCGGGCCGAACGTCTCGGCAAATTAAATAGATTCATCTATGGTTCACATCGTTCGACCCTCGGCAGTGCACAGTTTATTTTTGGTTGGAGCGAGTCGTATGCCTCGGCATGATTTGTGCATGCTTGTGTTGCTGCCTTGAACTTATTAAAGTTGTTATTGCCTCTTCATGGCTTGAGAATATTTGGATAATAACGAAAAGGAATTTTGAAAATTTCCTATAAAAGAAATAATTATTTACTTGCTTCCTTCTATTGGATTAAAATCATGTTTATAGAAAACCACGATTTAATGTATTACTGACATCATTATTGGACCACTAGTAAGTGTTGAAGTCGACCATCTCTTCTCTACTTCTTCGAGATTAGAAGGGATACTCATTGAGTACACGTTGTTTTCGTACTCATACTAACTTCGGTGCATTTTTGTTGCATAGGTATATGTAACTCTAGTGCCCTACTAGGCGTAGCAGCACGGATGATTCGGGGACTAGGTGAGTTGCATTATTCGAGGCGGCCCGCAGCTAGTAGAGTCCCTTCCAGTATATTATATTTACATTATGTTCACTGTATTCCGTATGGATGTTGTATTTTATTTCCTTCTTAGTAGATGCTTATGCACTTGTGACACCGGGTTTTAGGATGGTTATAAGATTGTTCAATATTAAGTTTGTTAAAGACTCCATGGTTATTTCTGTAAAGTTCATTATTTGTTATTTAATGTATAAAGGAAAATGACTTCAGCAAATATTAAAATTGAAATTTAATTAAGTATTTTAGTTGGCTTGCCTGATAGCGGTTTTCGGCGCCATCACGACCCTTAGAGGATTTTGGGTCGTGACAACATGATATCAGAGCACTAGGTTCCTAAGGTCTCACGAGTCATGAGCAAGTCTAGTAAAGTCTCGCGAATCGGTACAGAGACATCTGTACTTATCCTCGGGAGGCTGTAGGACTGTTAGGAGCACTTCCCTTCTTGATTCCTTATCGTGCCATTTGATCCTTGGAGGCGTATGCATTTAATTCATTCCTACTCAATCTTACGCAATGCGAACTGCTTGTTATAAATCAAGAATTGAAGAACCGTAACGGTACTACAGATGTGATACGGGATGTTTCTCCCGGTATAGCTGATCGGATTATTATCATCGCTTTGTAGAAGGGTATTTTATTGTTTCAGCCCAGTAGCGATACTTCTGAGGGCTCTGAGGCTAGGCATAAGTTTCCATGATGCTTATGAACTATTGTTCCGTAGTATTGATATGATGGTAGGACATTTGCCTACTTGTTGGGCGGTGAATGACTTGATAGGAAGTTTACTCAGTGCATGATTTAGAGACTCGGTATTTTATTCCCGGCGGAGAAAAGGCAATCGAGCTGAGAGTGTTCAGGTTTGGTTTGATGGGGTAACGGGACTTGGTATCTGTGAGCGTGGTGGAGTTTTTCTTCTATGATGAGGTGTCATAGTCCTTATTGAACGTACCAAGCTCGCCGGTGTTATGACCTTCTACAATTTACCTTTGGGGCAAGCTATTGTTAAATAGTATTAAAAATGCAGTTGTCAATATTGCTGGATGAGGTAGTTCAGGATTGAATTGGTGTTTCTAGTGCTGACGGTATGAGAAAGATGATCTTCCGTAAGGCGTAAAGTTAGCATCAATGGTGGGTTCAAGTGCCACAAAGATAGATTTTATCTAAGGCAACAACTAAGCAGCAAAGAATGAGGATAGACATGTGGGAAGTATCAGGCGGTGGCTAAAAATTTCTAGAAGGCTGAGTATAAGGGGCCAAGGGTCGAGTAGTCGATTAAAGGGATGTGTTCCGCCAAAGTGGGAGAGTGGCGGAGTTGCATATGGCCATTGTGGTAGGATGACTATGCACCTTAATAAGAGTTTGGAGTGATTTGGGAAATTTTAGTGATTGGTGATTTGGGCCTACGAATTAATTTGAAGTATGGGCTATTATGGAGCAGGAGATTTGATATAACGGGAAGGAGCTGATTGAATGAAGAAGGATGCAAAATAACTTTGAATTGTGAGGATGTTGTCGCACATTTAATTAATGTCCATGAGGGGTGAATGGACTTGTACGGCTGGAGAGTGAGCTCAAACTCAGGGTAGGTTATTGATGTCGTAGTAATTGTACCATGTATAGAAGCGCTGGAAGATGTCAGGAGTGATTTCTACAGGTAGGTTATCCCTGTGAGCAGGTTAGCGGTCGCATGGTTGGCGAGACTTCTGTGAAGAATTCTATTAGTTACACAGCAAAGGGATCGGTCGTGTGAATGTTGATGATGATTCAGAGTATAAAAAGGGGGTTTCTATAGTAAGATATCGAGAATGTTGGTGATTGATTGCGCAAGGTTATGTCAATAAGAGATTAAGAATCCTGGTGAACTCCAGAGTTGTGTAATAGTGGTTTCGAGCTAAGTGGGAGAGCCCCACTGTCTATGATTGGGTTGTATGGTTAACTACTTGCGAAGTTTCTGGTTATTAGCATATTGATGGGTTATTTCATCTATGGGAAAATAACATATGTGGTAATTCGAGCAAATGAATTATTAAAGGTGTGTTATCGTTGGCCTTATTGGCCCATGTTCAGTCTTGGGGAGTGATTTTGTCAGGTGCTCTGTCGAGAGGGTATGCTTGTGCTAGAAGAATCATGGAGTTGATTATATTTAGGCCAAGTAAGAGCGGGCGGCTCTCAGCAATGGTCCTAGTGGATTCAAAGAGTTAAAGTGTGGTGCCTAATAGTTTCGAGCCTATAGGTACGGTTAAGAACCAAGCTTGCTAGCAGCCTATGAGAAGAGGCACAGAATCTTCTATGATGTTTTGTCTTGCGATGTAACAATTGGGAGGTACGAAATGGTTCGTGGGATTTGAGACAGCTTGGTATCGTAATTCAAGGTCACTCGGGATGAGTGCGGGTGGAATGTGTTATCTGTTGAATGGAGTTATTATTATTTCTAATGCAATCAAGGATAAATTGGAAGAAGATAAAATGGTTAGCCCTGGTTGAGTTGGCATGATAGGTGCAGTGACTGATATGGAATTTAAAATGAAGATCAAGGTAACGATTCGGTGTTGACAAGGATGTCACGAGCTCAGATGAGCAGGAAAGTAGATTCGGGGTTTAAGGTAAGTTGGTATTGTCTTCAACATTACCCGAGATCGGTGTTTTGTGAAAAAGGCTTTGCATCCTGGTTAATGATTCTTGATCGCTTTTTAGCGTTAGTGTGGTCGGTGGCTTGGAGGTACGACCCAGTTAGTTGTTATAGTAGGTTGTGGGAGTGTATTCCACAGGAAGATTGTATAGGTGTGGTAGGTAGTCACTTGATAGATTAAAGACTTAAACCAAATATGAAGGTTGTGATAATATCGTTGATTTGAGAATATATGTCTGGAGGGCACTCAGTCTATTCAGTTGTGGACTGTGGAGGATTTATCCTGTTATGATTGTTGTTCTTATGCATTATGAAAGAAAGGAGAGTTATTATGGACCTTGGAAAGGTTATTAGCCTGGTCAGTTCGACCAGAATCAGCTTGAGGTTGGTAGACGTATTCAAATGTGAATATGGGCTCTATATCAGGCCAAACGTGTCCATTTCAGTAATGCACTCCTTATGGAGGAGTATTCAGGGTGTTATTTCATTGTCAAATATTTCATGTAGTGATACATTACACCGTGTTAGTTGTGAGACGGCTTGAGAAATTGCTTATGTGTTGAGGATCCGCGTAGAAATGATGTATTATGAGCAAAATGGCTCTTGAGATTCAGATTGTATATCGCACCTCAATTGTGCTTGAGTTTTGTAGCTTATAGCGCTATATGTCCCCTCAGGGATGGTATTATGCACCTAGCGTGCTTGTGACCGAAATTCGATATTTTGTTGTAATGAGCAATTTAGCTCGATGTGCATCTCCTTAGGTGAGTGTTATGTGTGGATCGGGTGGCACGCCACCATGGGTATGTTATGTGAGGATCGGGTGGCTCGCTGCCATGGGTATGTTATGTGTGGATCGGGGCACACCACCATGGGTATATTATGTGTGGATTGGGTGGCACGCTGCCATGGGTATGCTATTTGGATCGGATTGCGCGCCGCAATAGTGTGATATTGATTATAGTTTTCTATATACTATTTTTGTATGCCTTGCTTCCTATTTTCTAATGAAAGTCCGTATTGGTGCGTGAGTTTGGTAGTTCCTTCCAGAGTTCATTTTCCTTTTGTATCGCGTTCGAATTGGTAGCCTATTGGCACATTGTGGCATCATATGAGACTTCTGATTATGTTCGGGGTGGCTTATTGCCTGAGTAGTTCGTGTTGGGTGAGACGAGATCATTGGATTTAGGATCGGTGCAATATGACTATATGAAGTATGTTATGGAGCTAAGATCATTATTTAGTTCAGAATGAGATGATGGTTCTTGTCAGGAGTATAGACCTAATGATTTGTTAATTCGGCAGTCGGTTATGAATTTCTACACTTCTCTTCCGTCATGGCGGTATTGTAATAATTAGAGCAAGACCTATGTAGGTCATGAGGTGCAATGAGGGCATCGGATTCGTGGAATTTTGATTAATTTGATCAGAGGATGTTATAGTGGTTCTATGAGTAAAGTGGTGCAAGTTGTGAATTCAGCTAAGGTATACAGTCGTGTTTAGGGCTGCATGTAGTTATTGATACGGGGAGCGTATGTTGGAAACAGGTCGGGCATAGAATTCTGGATGTTGGAATTAGGCTCTAAGGCTTATTTGCTTGAATAAAGGGAATATCTTTAGAACTGATCGAGCTAATGTGCTCACCTGAGTTGTGGTAGCACGGAAAGGTGCATGAGGTGTTAAACAGTGATTTCAGACTACTTTAGTGTAGTTCTCAGCACGTTCGAGGATGAACATATGTTTAAGTGGGAGAAAATGTAACGACTTGACGGGTCATTTTAAGCCCTAGCATGTCGTTGACCAGTCTAAGTCCATGAGTAGCTTCATTTCAGGTGTTATGACTTGTACGCGTGGTCAGAATTGAATTTTGGGAAATTCGGAGTTGATTCGGAAAGAGAATTCTCATTTCAGAAGCTTTAAGTTGTAAGAATTAGCTAAGATTGGATTTTTTTTAGTAAAAGACCTCAGAATCAGGATCTGAAAGTTCCAGCAGGTTTGTATGATAATTTCGGGCTTGGGCGTATGCCCGATTTGGGTTTTGGATAACCCGGGAGTGTTTTGGCGCCTATTATGGAAGTTAGCATTTTTGAAGAAATTTCATAAGTTTGGCTTGAAGTGCATTTCAGTGTTATCGATGTCTGTTTGGGATTTTGAATTTGTGAATAGCTCTGTATGGTGATTCTGGAGTTGGGAGCACGATCGGAAGTGAATTCGGAGGTCCGTAGGTCATTTTGGAGTCATTTGGCCAAAGATAGAAGTTGAAGGTTTTTGAGGAGTTTGACCGGAAGTGGACTTTTTGATATTGGAGTCAGCCCGTAATGTCGAATATGACTTACGGGCAAAATTTGAAGTCAATCGGACGTGATTTGATAGGTTTTAACATCGAAAATAAAAGTTTGAAATTTTAAAGTTCATAAGCTTGGATTGGAGGTCGATTCGTGGTTTTAGTGTTGTTTAATATGATTTGAGACCTCGAGCAAGTCCATAATGTATTTTGGGACTGGTTGGTATGATTGGTTGGGGTCCCGGGGGCCTCGGGTGGATTCCGGGTGGTTAACGGATCAAAATTGGAATTTTGGGAAACGTCTGAAGAGTTGTTGCTTCTGTCATAACCGCATCTGCGGTTTTTGGACCGCAAATGCGGCGCTTCAATCGCAGATGCGGCCAAGGAGTCCAAGCCATGAACCGCAGATACGGCTCCGCATATGCGGCTCCCAGATCGCAGATGCGGTCCAATCTTCCCTCCCCTTTTCCGCATATGCAGTTAAATCCTCGCAGATGCGGGATCGCAGATCCGAAAATCGTTGGGCTGTGAGGTTCATTTAATATGACTTCAAGACCATTTTCATTACATAAACACTTTTCCATTGGCGATTTTGGGAGCTTTGGAGAGAACACTTCCACTTAGCATTGTGAGGTAAGTTTATTCCACCCATCCTTAGTTTAATACTTGTATATTAGGTAGATTAAGCACTAGAAATTAGGTAAAATCAAGGGGTTAGAGCAAAACCTATGGTTTTAATAAAACTTGGATTTAACCACAAAATTTATTATGGAATTAATTAGAAATCATATATTATTGATCCTTCGGTTGTAGAGAACAACTTCCTTCGAAAGATTTCGGAATCCAGGCACGTGGGCCCGGGGTCGAATTTTAGGAAACTTATGTTAAAGGTTGGGAAATTTCTTAAATAGTTAGAATACGATCTTGTGAGTCTATATTAACTAGTTCCTCTTTCATTTAACTAGTTTGGGATCGTTCGGCTTCGAATTGAGGATTCGGGCTCGTTATTGTCATTGGAAGTATACTTTGGAGCGAGGTGAGTCTCCTTTCTAATCTTGTAAGAGGGAATTGTCCCCATACGTTAAATAATTGGTTATGTGCTCCTAATTGTGGGGGCTACGTACGCACGAGGTGATGAGAGTCCGTGCGTGGCTACTATTATGCTATTGTCCGGGTAGTTAGGACCCCAAAGCATGCTATACTTGGATTACTTGTGAACCTATTGATAGCTTGAGTTGCTTAAATCACATTGAATTAGTAAATGAATTTCTAACAGATAAAACTTATTTTCTAAAATGGTTAAAAGAGGATTTGTTTTCATTGGACAATTACTCCGTGTGGACTTCTTGATTGACTGTCTGTGTGTTTATTTTTTGCAGCGAGTTGAACGCCTCGGCAGATTAAATAGATACATCTATGGTTCGTGCAATTCGACCCTCGGCAGTGCACAGCTTATTTTCGATTGGAGCGGGCCGTACGCTTCGGCATGATTTGCACATGCTTGTATTGTTGCCTTAAACTTATTAAAGTTGTTATTGCCTCTTCATGGCTTGAGAAGATTTGAATAATAACGAAAAGGAATTTTGGAAATTTCCTATAAAAGAAATAATTGTTTACTTGCTTCCTTCTATTGGATTAAAATCATGTTTATAAAAATTCACGATTTAATGTATTATTTATATCATTATTGGACCACTAGTAAGTGTCGAAGTCGATCATCTCGTCTCTACTTCCTCAAAATTAGACGGGATACTCATTGAGTACACGTTATTTTCATACTCATACTACACTTCTATGCATTTTTGTTGCACAAGTATATGTAACTCTAGTGGCCTACTGGGCGTAGCAGCACGGATGATTCGGGGACTAGGTGAGTTGCATTATATGAGGTGGCCCGTAGCTAGTAGAGTCCCTTCCAGTATATTGTATTTACATTCTGTCCACTATATTCCAGACGGATGTTATATTTTATTTCCTTTTTAGTAGACGCTCATGCACTTGTGACACCGTGTTCTAAGACGGTTATAAGATTGTTCAATATTAAGTTTGTTAAAGACTCCATGGTTATTTCTGTAAAGTTCATTATTTGTTATTTAATATATAAAGGAAAATGACTTCAGCAAATATTAAAATTGGAATTTAATTAAGTATTTTGTTTGGCTTGCCTGACAACGAAGTCCGGCGCTATCATGACCCTTAGAGGATTTTGGGTCGTGACACCCGGGATCACGATGGGCACAGTTGGTGCCTAAACTAGTGTTGTTGGAGCCTGATCCAGAGTTGGGGCAGCTCGTGGATCAATAGGTACTACCCTCACTGCTCTACCTCTGCCACGACCACGACCGCGTCCACGGCCACAGGTGGCCTCAGTGGGTGGCACTGGTGGTCGTCCACCTCATCCGGTAGCCCGCGTCCTCACCATCTGTGAGAGAATAGAATAACAAAAGTTTAGTTCTCGGATCAACAAGTTCGCACGACAAGAATTTCAAGAATATGAAGTGTTTCCTAAAAGGTTCTGCAGCCTCTCGAGGATAAGTACAGACGTCTCCGTACCGATCCACGAGACTCTACTAAACCCGCTCATGCCTTGTGAGATCTAGTAACCTAGGCTCTGATACCAACTTGTCACGACCCTAACCCTGAACCCGGTCGTGATGGCGCCTCTCGTGAAGACAAGGCCAGAGAACCAATATAATACACCTTTTAAAGAAGTTAATGATCATAAAACCATTTAAAGTATAATTTAATAGTAATAAATTTGCGAAAACATAGATAACAATAAGGGGAAACCATCCCGACACAACCCAAATCGGGGTGTTACAAGTCACGAGCGTCTAAGATAACAAATCTCTCAAATATAACTACAGATTATCAATACTAGAATGGAAAGTAAAGATATAGATAGAGAGGAGCTCCAGGTTGTGAACGCCAGTAGCTACCTAAAGTCTCCTCGAATATCCGCCTGAGCTGGGACGAGTCAGCACTCGGGAGAGGGACCTGCTATACCTGAATCTGCACACACTGTGCAGGGAGTAATGTGAGTACTCCGACCTAGTGGGTAATAATTATAAATAATGTATGAAAGCAAGAAAACACGTAAAAGAACAAAGCATTCTATACTAAAGCAGTAAAATCACATAAAGCAGTAAATCAGGGAAGAAATCAAGTAAAAATTCATTTCTAACCAGTAAAACAGGTAATCTGGCAGGTAAATAAGAAATAGAAATCCGCCCCTCAGGCACTGTATCAGTATCTCAGAAAAGTATCAGCCCCTCAGGCTCACTCTCAGATCACAATGGGTACACGCGCTCACTGTGGGTACGCAGACTCCGGAGGGGCCCCTTACGGCCCAACCGCTATATCAAGCCACCTCGTGGCATCATCTCTCGGCACTCGGCCTCACATTACTCAAGTTACCTCGTGGCATAAAATTATCTCAGGCCCTTGGCCTCATATCACTCAGCATATCCTCAGATATGGCCCTCAGCCTTACTCAGTCCGAAAATCATCACAAGCCCGTCGGGCATTAGTAAAACAATAGTTCTCAGCCCAAAACATCATTTAGAAATATAAATTAAGTCTCAAAACTGAGTAAAAGTGGTTGAGTTGTAAAACAGTATAAAGCAACAGGACTAAGTTCAAGTAATAAGTCAATACCATGAGGAAACAGTGATAAAAATCCTGAAGGGTTCAAATAGTTGGCACGAAACCCAAATATGGCAATCAGCCCAAATCATGATGATAACAAATAAGTTACAGTCAAATACGCGTTAAAATCATCAATCGGGACGGATAAAGTCACAGTCCCCAATAATACACGACCCAACTCTCATCATCAAGCGCGTGGCTCACCTCAATATAGCACTACGATGTGCAAATCTGCGGTTTCAAATCCTCAGGACATCATTTACAATCATTACTCACCTCGAATCAGCTAAAACTCTTGCTCGCGATGCCTTTTCCCCTCGAATCGGCCTCAATGCGCGTCAAATCTATCCAAAATCAGAACGAATACGTCACAATATTCTAAGGGAACAAAGCCCAAGCGAAAACAATCGAAAAATATCAAAAATCTCGAAATTAGCAAAACTCGAGCCCCGGACCCACTTCTTGAAACTCAGAATTTTTCACATCAATGGGTTCCTCATCCCTCCATGAGTCTATGCATATAAAGAACACCAAAATCGGAGTCCAAATGACCCCTCAATTCCCAAATCAAAAATCCAAAATTACAAGCCCTAGTTCTTCCATTTTTGTTCAAGTTTCCATGAATTTCTAGATAGATTTCATAGTAGAATCATGTTTTAGGTTCAAAAATATTACCTCCAATCAATTCTCCTTGAATCCCTCTTTAATCACCCTCAAAAAACTCTCAAAATGCTTAGCTATGGAGGAAAAATGACTAAAAATCGCGGATGAAATGTTTATAAACTTTCTGCCCAGTTCTGATATTCCTTCATCGTGTTCGCGACCAAAGCCTCATGAACGCGAAGCACACTTTTTATTTTCTCAAAATATAACCCTATGAGAATGCGACAAGGTTCCACGTACGCGATGCTTAAATCCCCAGGCCTACACGAACGCGTGCCCCCAGGTGCGAACGCGAAGAACAATTTTTCCACTGGACCCAAGTCCTTATACGCGAACGCGAGAGGGCTGATGCGAACGCGAAGCTCAACCTCTTAGCATTCCAGGAATGCTAGCAATCAAACGCGAACACGAAGGTATAAATCCTGGCCTTCCAAATTCCTTCTATGCGAACGCGAGGCTCCTCCCGCGAACGCAAAGAGATAAATCTCTGCAACAGCTGAAATGAAAATCTGCAACTTTTAAACTTAGAAAATGGTTCGATTGACCACCCAAAACTCACCCGAGGCCCCCGGTACCTCAACTAAAAGCACAAACACATCCTAAAACCTCATTCACACTTGTTCCATTCATCAAAACTGTGATGACCCAAAGGGTCATCACCTAATTTCTCCCTTATTCCGCACTTCCGAGGCCTTTAAAACCTCACTCATAGTTGCCTTGATTTGCGTGCACAATCTAGGCGCATAGCCGGAAATCTTTTATGTTAAAATATGTGAAATCTGTGAAAAATTTGAAGAATTTTGATATCAATATAATTAAAGTTGACTTTGGTCAACATTTTTGGTAAACGGACCCGGACCCGTAATTTGACGATCCCAAAAGGTCCGTAGGGAAATATGGGACTCGGGCATGTGCCCGGAGTCAAAATCCGAGGTCTAGAACCCGAGCAAAAGAATTTTTCTGTTAAATTGTTTTTCTGAAATTGTTAAGGAAAATAGAAATAAAAATTGATCAAACGACTATGGTATCGGGCTCGTATTTTGGTTCCGACACCCGATACAAGTCTTATATATTGTTTAAGCACTTTCTGTGAAGTTTGGTCGAAATCGGACGTCGTTTGACGTGTTTCGGACTATGAGTTCCAAGTTGAAAGTTGATGAAGTTTAGAAGAAAAATCATGAGTTTTGAGGCTTGCTTCAATGGTTTTGATGTTGTTTTGGCGATTTGATCGCTCGAGTAAGTTCGTAGTATGTTATTGGGTTAGTGTGTGTGATTGGTTAGGAGCCTCGAGGGCTCGGGAGTGTTTTCGGAGGTGTTCGGGGTGGTTTTGCACTTAGGTTGGTAGCAGATTTTTCTGCAATTTTTGCCCAGTGATTCCTTCATTGTGTCCGCGGCCTGAGGCTCGCGTTCGCGTACCTTTCCCTAGTTCCTCCATCGCGTTCGCATCCCTTGTCTCGCATTCGCGTAGGGTCATTTGACTCTGAGGATTCAGCCCCTTTTTACTCTTCGCGTTCGCGTATATAGCCTCGCGAACGCGTAGTGTTACATACCCTTTCCTCGCGTTCGCGTTAAGGTCCACGCGTTCGCGTAGGCCAAGTTCTGGACCCCCAGCATTTTCTTCTACGCGTTCGCGTTCCCTTTCACGTGTTCGCTATGGGTTGCCCAGTTTACCCTTCGCGAACGTGGCCCCTTTCCCGCGAACGCGAAGGGCAATTTTGCCCAGCGAATTTTTAAGTCAAAAATAGAACCAGTGACGGGAAAAAGAACATATCACTTCACGAGCTCTTCCTTCTCCAAAGTCCAAGGGCAAATTTTGGAGCACTTCTTCATCAAAACTTCTTGGGTAAGCATTGTTTAACTTGTTTTCTTCAATTTCCTTCATTAATTACTAATTTCCTAGCCCTAAATCATGAATTCAAGGTAGAAATTAGGGGTTTTGGGTAGAATTAGGATTTTTGGGAATTTTGGGTGATTCAATCTTGATTTGGGGTCGAATCTTAGAACAAATTATATATTTGAACTCGTGGGGTTAAGGGTGACTAGGTTTTGGTCCGAGCCTCGTGTTTGGACCATGTGGGCCCGGTGTCAAATTTTGGTATTTTTGGAAGAATGCTAGAAAACTCATTTCTAGGCTATAGGATTATGTTGTTGAGCCTTTATTGATGCTGTTGAATTAATTATGCCTAGATACCATTGTTTCGGAGTCGGATTATAGAGGAAAGGCGGTATTGGAGAGTTGATTGCTATTCTTTGGACNTGTATAGGCATGGTGACGAGTATCTATACACCGGTGTCGAGCATAACCGTGAGTCCTGAATTGCTAACTTATCGAATTCTTAATTGTTGTTTATGAGGACTTGGTTGGAAATCTTTAAACACTGAGCCGGTAATTGTTGAGGCCGAGCATTGATTTAAATATGCTAAGTAGAAATTGAATAAGTTTGGTTATATCTGGATCTCCCTTGCCGGGATAGTTTATTATATTATCTCGTTCCCTTGTCGGGATTATTTTGTGTATTGTGTTGAAAGAAAGGGGATCGTGTGGCACACCGACCAATTATATATTATGAAATGGGATCGAGTGGTACGCCTACCACGTGATATTATGAAATGGGAGCTAGTGGTATGCCTACCACGTGATATTATGAAATGTGAGCGAGTGGTACGCCTACCGGGTGATATTATGAAATGGGAGCGAGTGGTACGCCTACCACGTGATATTATGAAATGGGAGCGAGTGGTACACCTACCATGTGATATTATGAAATGGGAGCGAGTGGTACGCCTACCACGTGATATTGAAAAATGGGATCGAGTTGCACGCCTGCAACGAGAGGAGATTGAAACAAGTGAAAGTAGTTGGTTTTCCCTTATTCTGTGTTAGAAGAAATCAGATGTAGTTTCCTCGTTATTCTTGATAATCCGTTTCATCTGCTACCCCTTAAGCATGTTCCCCTCCCAGTATTAATTGTTTGCTTTCTGCTATTACTTTGTTGCACTTGCATATATATATCTGCACAGGTTTATTCGGTAGTCTGGTCTAGCCTCGTCACTACTTCGCTGGGGTTAGGCCAGGCACTTACCAGCACATGGGGTCGGTTGTGCTGATGCTACACTCTGTGCATCTTTTTGCACAGATCCAGGAGCAGCTTTTGGGCCACAGCAGTAGCATACTGAGCGGGAGCTGACTTTAGTCCAGGGACTACGAGGTAGCCTAGCTGGCATTCGCAAGCCGAAGTCCTTTCCTATATTTTCTGTTTGTTTTCATTGTACCGAGACAGACATTTTGTATTTTCTATTTGGACTTGTTTGTAGCACTCTTTAGAGATTTGTGAGATAGCGACACCAGTCTTGGGTAGAGAAATATTAGATTTTCGCATTTTGGGTTTTCAGTTATCCATATCTTAAGGACTTCCGCATTTAATTAAAGGCTCGTTATTTTATTATTGTTATTAATGTTGTGTTGCTATCCAAAGGTTCAAATGTTTGGCTTGCCTAGCTTCAACAGTAGGCGCCATCACGATCCCGATGGTGGAAATCCGGATCGTGACAAAAACACCCCAAACAATACCAAATCCACCAATTCACATCGAATTCAAGCCTAAGTTTTCAAAAAACTTCTGAAACACGCTTTTGATTAAAAAAAAAACCCAGCCAAACCATGTCTGAATGACCTAAAATTTTTTGCACACATCCCAAATGACATAACAAAGCTACAGTAACTCTCAGAATTCCATTCCGACCCTCGAATCAAAATCTCACCTACCAACCGAAAATCGTCAAAATACTAACTTCGCCAATTCAAGCCTAATTCTACCCCAGACCTCCAAAACCAATTCTGATCACACTCCTAAGTCAAAAATCACCTCCCAAAGATAACTGAAGAAACGGAACTCACATCCGAGCCCTCTAACACATAAGTTAACATCCGGTTGACTTTTGCAACTTAAACCTTCTTAAAAGAGACTAAGTGTCTCATTTCTTACCAAATCCACTCTGAATGCAACCTAATCAACGTGATCACATAAAACACGAATAACAAAGCATAAAGAAGCAAAAATGGGGGAAACAGAGCGGTAACTCATGAGATGACTGGCCGGGACGTCCCATATACTCACATTCAAATTGAAAGTGAAACTCGTGCTTGGGATGCTATTAATCATCCCTCGAGTTCCGCTATCAATTTTGTTAGTCAGAATGGTTCAGGAAGTGGAAACAAAAATCTAAAAGTTTCCAAAATGTATTCTTTTAAAAAGAGAAAGAACTTTAGTTGTCATCATTGTGGAAAGAAAGGCCATATGATTCGGGATTGTAGATATAGAAAGGCAGGAATAAATTTCAATGCAGGAAATACCGAAAAGTCTTGAAAGATTGAAAAATCTGGAAATTCTGAAAAGGCAAACATAGTGGAAAATTCTGCCCAAGGACTAGCTGCCATGGTTTCCGCAATGCAAATTGGTATGGACACCGAATTGAACATGGCTACCGCCGCTACAAATACTCAAGACTGGTGGCTAGCTTCGGGTGCTACTATTCATGTCTGTTACGACAAGAAGATGTTCAAGACATATGCAAAAGTGCAGGATTCTGAACAAGTCTTGATGGAAAACCATGTTGCGGCAGATGTTGCTGGAAAAGGAAGCATTGAAATTAACTTCGCATCCGGCCAGAAGTTGGCATTACTGAATGTGTATCATGTTCCTGATATGAAGAAAAACTTAATGTCCGCTGCTTTCTGTCAAAGAAAGGCTTCAAGATAGTTATTGAGTCTCATGTAATAGTGTCTAAGAATGGAGTTTTTATTGGAAAAGGATATAACTTAACAGCATGTTCAAATTGAGTATTAATGAAATAAATTATGTTTCTGCATATATCGTTGAGTATGATTCTTGTTTATGGCATGCTAGACTAGGACAATTAAATTTCAGATCCTTGAATTATATGTCCAAAAATGATTATATCTCATGTAAAACATATAAATGTAAAATTTGCATACAAGCAAAGATGACAAAGAAATCATTTCGTAAAGTTAAAAGATCCACAGAACTATTAGATTTAATACATTCAGACTTGTGTGAATTAAATGGAGAATTAACTAGAGGAGGCAAAAGATATTTTATTACTTTTATAGATGACTTCTCTAGATTTACATATGTTTACCTACTTATAACTAAAGATGAAGCTTTTCAAAAGTTTAAACAATACAAGTCTATTGTGGAAAATCAAAGGAGTAGGAAAATTAAAATTATTCGAAGTGATAGAGGCGGAGAATATTTTCCTAACAAATTTAATAAGTTATGTGAAGAGCATGTCCTAATACATTAAATGAGTGCTCCTTATACTCCTCAAAAAAATGGGTTGGCGGAAAGAAAAAAACAGAACTTTGGTGGACATGGTTAATGAAATGTTAATTAATTCACATTTGCCACATAATTTATGGGGTGAAGCACTACTAACTGCATGTTATATTTTAAATAGAGTGCCTTCAAAAAGTATGCATATTTTGCCTTATGAGATTTGGAACGGTAGAAAACCAAATATAAATTATTTTAAAGCGTGGGGGTGTATATCTTATTATAGAGTACCTGACCATTAAAGAACAAAATTGGGTCCTAGAGGAATTAAAAGTATTTTTGTAGGATATGCACAACACTCCAAAACATATAGACTGCTAGATCTAGAATCTAATGTCATTATAGAATCTATACATGTTGAGTTTATTGAAAATAAATTTATATATGACAATGTTGGTGAAATGACTGAAGTAAATGGAAAACGTATTGATGCTAACTCACCTTCTGAAATTATTACAAATAAAGAAAGAAGTGATGATATGCAAATAGAACCAAGGAAAAGCCAAAGAATAAGAAAAGAAAAACAACTTGGTTCTGATTTTATTTCTTCATAGTCTATAGTATTTCTAGTTAAAAGAGATAGAACAAACATTTGTAATCAAATTCCTATTGTATTGAATGTTGAAGAAGACCCAAAGACATTTCAAGAAGCAATGTCTTCTAGAGACGCTACCTTTTGGAAAGACGCCATTGATGATAAAATGGACTCAATTATATCAAACAACACTTGGGTTTTAGTTGATCTTCCTCTTGGATCAAAGCCTATAGGTTGTGAGTGGGTCTTTAGGAGAAAGTACAATACAGAAGGTTCTGTCCAAGCCTTCAAAGCAAGATTAGTTGCAAAAGGTTTCACCCAAAAGAAAGTAATAGACTATTTTGATACATATGCTCCTATTGCAAGAATAACATCCATTAGAGCTCTTTTAACCTTGGCCTCCATTTATGATCTTTATGTACATCAAATGGATATTAAAACGGCCTTTTTAAATGGAAACCTTAGTGAAGAAATATATATGCAGCAACCTGAAGGATTTAATCTTCTAGAAAATGAGAAGAAAGTTTGTAATTCGATAAAGTCTCTCTATGGTCTCAAACAAGCGCCTAAACAGTGGCATGAAAGGTTTGATAGTGTAATATTATCAAACGGGTTCATATATAATAGTGCAAACAAGTGCATTTACTCTAAATTTACAAAAGAATATGGGGTAATAATTTGTTTATATATCGATGACATGCTGATTTTTGGTACGAATCTATGAGGAATTATCGACACCAAGAAGTATCTAACTTTAGTTTTTAAAATGAAAGATTTAAATGAAGTTGATACTACTTTAGGAATCAATTTCAAAAGAGATAACAAGCGAATGACTTTATCACAAGCATATTATATTGATAAAATCCTTACTAAATTTAGTCATTTCGGAATAAAGGAGTATAATACTCCTGATGATTCTAGTGTTAAGCTATCTGCAAATACTGGAAGACCAGTAGCACAGTTGGAGTATGCAAGTGCGATAGGTAGTATGATGTATGCAATGCATTGCACTAGACCTGACATAGCATTTGTTGTTTGTAAACTTTCAAGGTTTACCAGTAATCCAGGTAATGATCATTGGAACGCAATAAGTAGAGTACTTGGCTATTTAAAATATACAAAGCACTAAGGCATTTGCTATAATGGTTTCTCTAATGTATTAGAGGGATATTATTATGCAAGTTGGATTACAAGTGTTAATGATAATAAGTCCACATCAGGATGGATATTTACTCTAGATGGTAGAGCCATTAGTTGGGCATCCAAGAAATAAATATGTATTTCCCATTCTACTATGGAATCTGAATTTATTGCATTAGCAACTGTTGGAAAAGAAGTAGAATGGCTGAGGAATATGTTACTTGATATAAAGTTGTGGCCAAAACCTATGCCAGCCATTTCCATATTCTGTGATAGTGAGACTACAATGTGTGTTGCTCACAATAAAATATATAATAGAAAATCGAGACATATAAGCTTGAGACATGCTTATATAAGAGATTTAATTACAAATGGAGCTATAGCTATAATATATGTGACATCAAATAAGAATTTGGTTGATCCACTTACGAAGCCATTGGGTAGAAATGTAGTACAACAAACTTGTAAAGGGATGGGGCTGAGACCTTTAAATTAAATGCAAGGGATGGGAACCCCACTTTGAGTTAGTATACACTCTAACAATATAAGTTCAATGGGTAATAACAAGTTACTTGTATTGTTTAAGCATTGATCTCCTCTTTAGGAGCCCTAATTCTATTGTACTACTTACTGTTATGTGAGGAGTTAAGGAGTTGTTAAACGCTTGTTATAACATGGGCATAAAGACAAACTCCAAAGTGCATACTGTTACATGAAGAGGTTGATTAATCTTAATAGAATTATTAATGTTTGGAGTAACAAGGACATAGTAACTAATTCCACCTATATGAATATTGAAGTGGGGCTGTTTCTAGCAAGATTTAAAGGGTTGATCTTGTAAATATACAAGAATTCAGGATGAGCACATGGCCATAAACGTGCTAAAGCGAATACTGGATTTTCTAAGCTACTAGATAACGTTGTGTGTGCGGTACTTTTGGTTTTGGCACAAGGAGTTGTGGTTCAAATCTTAAGATAACAATAATTTCGTCAAAGCTTTAAAGTACTTACACTAAAGGAAAGTTCAAATCTATATAAGATACCATTTATTATTCACAAGTGTTATGAAATGAAATAATAAACTAGTGGGGGATTGTAAGATAGTTTGTTATTTCACATGTTGGGAAGTGGGTTGTTCCCACTTCGGAAGAGAGAAGGCATTTTTGGAGCGTTTTAAGCACTTGCCCCTTTTATGTCTTTGATTTAGGACACATACTTTTAAATGTGTGCAATTAAGTACGCTATATATTTATATATTATAATCAAAGACTTGGACTTGGACTTGGAGCTTGGGCGCGGTCCGGGTCGGATCCTAAAATTAATTATTTTATTTTTGTGATAGAAAAAATAAAATTTATTTAAATTTTAAATTCAAAATTCGAATAAATAATTGTGTATGTTATGAAAGGGTCCAAACAAATATGTTTGTTTGTGAAATAAGACATCTTTTCTGAAAAGGTATGTCGGTTCCCTATACATACTCAAGAACTTCCAACGAAGTAGCACAGAAAAATCATAAGTATTATTTCAGGCTTTGTTGTATTCTAAAGAGAATCGTTTTGTATTTCCCTAAATTAGTATACAGGCGATAACTCTTTAAGGACAGTCGATTTTCACGCCTCAAAGCCATTTTTGTTTATTATTTTCTAACAATCTTAAAGAGTTATTCTGCTATGGAGAAATTGATGTTTGTTGTTGTGAATCCGAAGGAGTTTATACTTGATCGCTTTGATGGAACGATTTTTACCCGCTGGAGAGAAAAGATGATATTCTTGTTGTCTACTCTCAATATCTACTATGTTCTTGATTCTGCCTTGACTGCGATGTGTGAGTCTATAACAGAAAATTCTGATGCAGTTAAGGAAGAAAGGAAGAAACGAGAACATGATGAATTGTTGTGTCGCGGTCATATTCTGAATACCTTAACAGATCGACTCTATGATCTCTACTGCAATCTGAAGTCGCCAAGGGATGATTTGGACTGCTCTACAAACTGCATACCAATATGAAAAATGAGGTATTGACAAATTCCTGGCTCTGCAGTATTTTGAATTTAAAATATTTGATACTAGGCCTATAATGGATCAGATTCATGGACTGCAAATCTTAGTATCAAAACTAAGTGATCTTGAAGTTAAAATTACTTATGCACTTCAAATAGGTGCTACTCTTTCGAAATTTCCTTCCTCCTGGAATTAGGGGTGTCAAAATAATTCTGAAAACCGACCGAACAGAATCTAACCGAACCGATTATTAGGTTTTTTTTAAGTGAAACCATAGGTTTCAATAAAAATTTATAACCGTACCGAATATTAGGGTAGGTTTTTTTATTTTACAAAAAATACCAAAGAAATACCGAACCGAACCGTTATTTTAATATGTGTATAAAGTATATTTATATGTTAAGTCTAAAATAGAAGAAATTAAATATTTACGTTTACCTTGGGCCTTGGACTTTGGGTGGATTTTGATGAAAATAATTAACTAAGATACTCATACTTCAAATCTACCTTTAACCCTATTGCTATTGAAACAATAAATATATTTTATACATTGACTGCTGCCTTATTAGGTTATTATTTGAGTTTCTCCATGACTGCTTCTATTGAAACAAAAGAACTTTCAACCCCCACGTTCCACATGGCACACACTAAGATATATTTTCTATTCTTCTTTACCCAATTTGATATTGAATCTATTCTCGTAGTTTTCTTTTTGGAAGCATACATGATAGTAAACTATTCTCTTAGTTTTTTTTATATATGATGGTAAACTACAACTTAAAAAAAGTACAATTGATAAATAAAACCAAATTTGAGAAGGCATATAACATCTTGTTTCCAATAAATATTAATACATTGAATCATAGTATTTGTATGTTATGATAGTTCACTAGGTTCATCTAATACCTAGAGATATATTTGTGCCAAATAATTAAGCAAGAATGTGATATCACATAATTCATAAACATTAAGTTTAACATTCATATTTTCAGTATTCATTTAATACATTCTTCATAATTAAACAGTTTTTTAACTTATTTCAGCTATTCATCAAGAATTACCAAATATTTTTGTCTTTCTTTAATCACTAATGATTTTCATTTGTATTTGTTTTAACAGGTTATATTTATGGATCAATCAAATGTTATGGGCAAGAGTCAAAGTTTTCAAGCTAATGGACATAATCAGGGAAGAACAGAAGATATTAGAACAGAACCAAAGACAGGTATACCTCCTCGACCACCTCAAAAACGAAAAAGAACCAACCAAAAAGCTCCTCAAAAGAAAAATAGTGATCAAGGGTCAGAGGTTTGGTATCATTTTACTAAGATAGAATAAAGTGAACCAGTTAAAGCTACATGTAATTATTATAAAAAAGAACTTGCTGCTTCAGGGAAAATTGGCACTTCAGGCATGTGGAGCCATATGGATTGGTGTAAATTTTATCCTTATAAAAGAGAGAAAAATCAAAAATCTATAATTGATTTTACCACCAAAGATGAAAAGGGTTATGGTAAAGAAACTAGCAAATCAAAACCACTTAACATTGAAGAAGTTAGAAATGCATTGGTTGCGATGATTATTATTGATGAGTTGCCCTTTAAGATTGCAGAAGGGGAAGGTTTTCAAAGATACAGTAAAGCACTTGAACCTAGATTCATAATCTCTTCGAGAAATACAGTTGTAAGAGATTGTTTGGAGCTTTACGTAAAAGAGAAAGTCAAATTAAAAAAACTAATTGAAAAGTATCGTTTGTGCCTTACTACAGACACTTGGACATCAATTCAACATCTTAATTATATGTGTCTTATAGCACATTGGATTGACAATGATTGGTTGTAC
Organism: Nicotiana glauca; assembly: GCA_026770625.1. Classification (NCBI taxonomy): domain Eukaryota; kingdom Viridiplantae; phylum Streptophyta; class Magnoliopsida; order Solanales; family Solanaceae; genus Nicotiana; species Nicotiana glauca. The sequence continues at coordinate 83,758 of MU706900.1, forward strand.
CAAAAGAGAATTTTAAATTTTCAGCTCATTGAGAACCATGTCAGACGGATTATTGGCAATTCTATTGAGGAATGTCTAATTAATTGGGGAATTGAAAGTGTTTTCACAGTGACAGTAGATAATGCAAGCTCAAACAATACTTGTCTTGATTACTTGATGAATGTGTTAAGTGGAAAGATTCAATTTTAGAAAACAAATACATGCATGTTAGATGTGCTGCCCACATTATTAATTTAATTGTGAAAGAAGGCTTAGATGAGCAAGATAAGGCCATAATTCGAATTCGAAATGCAATTATATATGTGCAGTCTTCTCCTGCTAAGTATAATTTATTCAAAAAATGTGTAGAAAAAGAGAATATTTCTTATAAACATCTTGTTTGTCTTGATGTTGATACGATATGGAATTTCACATATAAAATGTTGGAACATGTTGAGAAATTTGAGAAAGCTTTTGTAAGGATGAAATTAGATAATCCAAGTTATAAAAAGTACTTTGATGGAGGTTATAATGGATTGGCAGATGAAAAGAAAGATGCAAAATATAACAAGAAAAAATATTTTAAAAAAAACTATTGGAATTTTAAAGATCAATGATGTTGGTAATTCTTGTGAAGAAGCGAAAAATGGGAAAAAGAAGTACGTGAATAAGAAAAAAAGAGATCAAAAAACCATTGGTCCTCCTAGGCATGAAGATTTTCAAGCTACAAGATGCTTTGCGAAGTTTCTAAAATTATTTTATAGTGTGACATTAAATTTTTCTGGTTCATTGTATACTACTTCTAATAAAATTTTTTCGTGAAGTGGTTGCTATTCATTCTGCAATTGGGTCTCTTTCTGTTTGGATGATGACATGAGAAACATGGCATTAAGAATGATGGAGAAATTTGATAAATATTGGTCTTTTAATAATAAGACTAATTACTTGTTGTTTGTTGCTATTGTTTTGGATCCACGTTACAAGTTAGATTATGTGGAATTTTGTTTTGGTGAGATGTATGGCCATGATAATGTCTTAACAAAATTGAGGACTACTAGTGTGGCCGAATCTTTGGATGAGTTCTATCATGAGTATAAGAGATTATATACAGATGAACAAGAAAAATGTCACGACCCGAATTTTCCACCATCGGGAGTCGTGATGGCGCCTACTGTCGGAGCTAGGCAAGCCAGACATTTCCAACATTCCCTGATTCTCACCTCAACAATATCAATATAAATATAATGAGTCATTTAAATAAAAGCGGAAGTCTTTAAAATATAGATAACTGAAAACCAAAAATGCGGAAGTTTAACATTTCTCTACCCAAGACTGGTGTCTCTATCTCACGGACTATTAAAGAGTGCTACAAACAAGTCTGAATAGAAAATACATAAATGTCTATCTCGATACAATGAAAACAAACTGAAAGCATGGAAAAAGGGACTTCGGCCTGCGAACGCCAGTTAGGCTACCTCGTAAGTCCCTGGACTGAAGTCATCTCCCGATCAATATCCTACTGTTGTGGTCCAAAAGCTGCTCTGGTACCGTGATCTGTGCAAAAGAGCACAGAAGTGTAGCATCAGCACAA
>MU706902.1:0-26913 GCA_026770625.1 Nicotiana glauca
AAAAATAAATCCCAGTTTTGCCGATACGGCCTTTCAGCACTTCGAGGAGAAGATTTTAAGGCTGTGTCCGCTAATTGTTGGGAAATGACTTAGGGTGGCCGTTTTTGCACAAACAACCTTCCGGCGCCCTTTTTGGGACATTCGGCTATTTTGGCAAAACGGTAACACCTAATTTATTTATGGCAAAAAAAAAAAATTGACATTTTTTTCGCTATTTTTGCAAAAGGGGTGGTTGGACCCGATGAGAGTTGCCTATATATCTCACACCCGGTGAGAATCAAACCAGCGTAGTTCGGGCAAATTAGCAAAGTATTTTAAAACAAGACTCTTTTTTTATTTTTACTTTTTGGCATTTCAAAAGAAAATAACAAAACAACTTTCAAAAGCAATACTCTTTTTTTTCATTTTTATTTTTCATGGCAAGACAAACCATTTTCGTTTTTTTTAATTTTTGAAAACAAGACAAAATAACGACTCTCTTTTTCCTTTTTTCATTTTCAACAAACAATAAAACAACCTATTTTTTTTCCAAACTAAAATAAAGACTTTTTTTTTAATTTTTCTTTTGCTTTAAGTAAAACAAACAAAACATTTTCATTTTTATTTTTCGAAATTTCAGCAGAGTTTCGACAGCATTTGGGCATCGGTTTTTCTAAAACTAAACAATTAATTCTTTACAATGCTATTTCTCCCCTTTTTTTTTCAATTTCACAAAATTCTTGATGTTTCAAAAGCCGGTCAGCATGCGGACCCAAGATAAATAAATGCAACACGTAAAATGCATCATGGTGGTCGTTTCATATCCGGTTACCTGTCCTAGACGGACCCAACCCCTGTGTTGAGTNCGTAACTTGTCCGGTCTCTTTCTTATTTCAAGGTATTGACACTAACAGAATAGGGAGTCTCAACCAGTAAACACATCCCCGGAGGTGAGAAGAGAAGTGTTTCATCATAGTTTATATACAGTTCAGATAATATCAAAGCGGTAAACATTTAGCACATTAAGCATGAAACATGTAGGAAAATCATATATAACCAAATACAACAATTTATCTAAGCTCGAATTCTGAACCCTGAACAAAATGTTCTGGGTTCTTTTCCCCAGCAGAGTCGCCAGAGCTGTCACACCTCCTTTTTACCGAGCTTTACTACACCCCGGAGAAGGGTATAATAAAAGAAGGAGTATTTTCACTTAAAGGACAATCGAAATAGGATTCATTTTATTTAAGATTCAGAGTCGCCACTTGGGAGATTTATGGTGTCCCAAGTCACCGGTTTGAATCCCGAATCGAGGAAAGGGTTTGACTCTGTTTAACAGTCGCGAACCAGAAATCCGGGTAAGGAATTCTGTTAACCCGGGAGAAGGTGTTAGGCACTCCCGAGTTCCGTGGTTCTAGAACGGTCGCTCAACTGCTATATTTGGCTAAAATATCTTATTTTTGATACATGTTAAACCTACAATGCAATTTAAAAGTTATTTACCGCTTTTTGTCAATTATTATTTTTTATTTAAGAAAGTGAACGTCGTTTAAGAACGTGTTTTCGGATCACGTCACATGAAATGCACCCGGATCCTCGATACAATCTTATTCAACATTTTCGGATTTGGATTTGGGTTGCATGAAATGCACACCCGTATTTAGGAAGGTAATTTTATTAAAAGCTCGCCTAAAGTGACTAACGTGTTGTTATCTTTTGGGAAGGCCGTGAAATTTGCTAAGCGGCCCATCCCGAATTCTAAATATTTTTTTGAATTAAATAATTAATAAGGGCCCCGCAATTATATATTTGATTTGGCGAGGCTCGTCTCATTTTTATTAAAAGATCAATCTAAATCAAACTAAAATTCTCTATTTTTATGTTATTTGTCTCTAAAGGTTAATTAATCCATGAATATAAACTCGAGTCTCGAATTCAATTCTGGGTTCAAACAAAAGGATAAAACCTTTTAGCTTGAACCCGCTACCTAATTCAAAACTTGATTTCATATTTATGAATTTAATTTCCCATATTCCTAATTATTTATTTTTAAAAAAATATTACTATATTTGGGTCCTTGATTTTAATTCTAACTTCAGAAATGCTTTTGGGCCTGAAATCCTTTAGCCCACGAGGAGATGAAGCAAAATTCAGTCCAAATTAAAATACGATTTAACATGGGCCTTGATCCAACTGAAATCATATCATTTCACAATTCAGAGATAAGACTATTCTATTAAGGCCTTAACACTTGGGCCTGTTACAGAATGAATTGACCTACGATTGGACTGTCGATATGACCCAATTACACAACCCAATACAGATAAAATTGATTCAGGCCATGTTAATGCCATAGTCCGGGATCAAATCCTCACAGGAACAAAAAGTGCTTGAAATGGCTATTAATCCAATGCTGAGATCAACACCATGATAGAGCATTTTTTTTTATTTATTGTTATTAATCATGATCACAAAAACTTAAACTAAATTTTTATTGAAACCTCATATGTACTAAATTTATGCTAATATTGAAACAGTTTATGACAAGGAGCAGTTACATACCTTGTTTCCTTAAATCATTATCTAAAAATTGACAAATACTATTTTAACGAATTAATATATATCAGTGTTTCAAAAATCATATGATACTCAGATTTGAAAATAACATAGTATCATGCCATTTAGAAATTAATTTCACTAATAAGACCGAATTTTACAGCCCTTTAAAATGACTGTTCTCAACAGTTAACTAACTAGTGATTGACTACAAAATGAAGATCGACAATCCACTTTGTCTTATCACTAATCTAACAATGCATATAATCACATAAGAGTACCAAAGTTAATTACTACCTACAAGTTTCAACAGTCCAGTCAGTTTTATCCGTCCAAAATTGCACTACTTATACATTCCATACGCTGAACTAACATAGATCAAAGTAAACTATATAGGCAACAATACCTACTGTCTATGAAGTTTAAAACACACATTGCACTAGGAATCAGAACATGAACAATTTTATTGCATCCAATTCACAGTCATAACAGAGCTGATTTAAGTATGTACCTGAAAATTTCAGAAATAAAGAAGGATAATCAGTGAGAGCAGTAACAATGGTCAGCAATAGCAAACGACTTTGAAAAATTGAATTAACAGCTCAAGTGACTCGAAAAACCAACAGGAATGCAGATTTGATCCAAAAAATTGACTAAACAACCTTGAGAAGATTTGAACATATAAAACTCAAATAGAAACAGAGCAGTGAGCTTTTCTAATCTGAAAATCAATGAAACAGTGTTTTTTTCCTGGAATTTTTACTAAAAGTTTATATTGTTTTTTTGGAATTTTTTGCTATCTATTTCGGCAATTGATCTAAAATTTAAAGGAGAAATTGGGAGGAAAAATCTGGAGGTTCTCTAAAACTTCTAAAACAAGTAAAGGGACTGCCTATTTATAGATGATTCTAGGGTATGGTTTCAGATTTCATTTTACTCTTTAATCTCCCTTTTATTTCTATTTTTACTCCTCTATTTCTGACTTATGCTACAAGTAACTACACTTATTTAGCCAAAATTTATACTATAGTCTATTCTAGAAGATTCTATACCCCTTACAATTCCTATACTATCCCTACTTCATTTCAAAATTTACCAAACCTGAGTAAACTACCCTTTTTCATGCCTATATTACCCCTGAAACCATGTTGTAGTTACTATTAACCTATTTTATATACCAAAAATGCCCCTACTTTACTCTTAGAATTACTGCCCTGGTTTACCCCATCGGCTATATCCAAATAGGCTAAATGCCTTTAAAATTCAATACTACTAATCAATTAATCAATCAATCCCTAAATGACACAATTAACATGAATTGATTACTGAATTCTTAACTAATATTTAATCATCATACCATAATTAAACAAACTATAAAACCAAAAATCTAATTAATTGCTAATTAATCCTAAATTAACACCTTACGAATTGACTGACTAAAAATGATTAAGACAAACAAATTAAATGATAGAATGAAATTTAACCTAAGAGCATGCATTACTAATTAATCCATTTAACAGAATTTTCAACAAATAAAATCAAAGAAAAAAAAGAATTAGAGGATAGAAAGAAAATGACTTACTAACACAAGAACTCCGGCCAGCCATGGTTGCTTGAATCCTCTAGGATTCTTGATCCGTAACATCCCTAATGGTGTGTTTTCAAAAGAAAACACATAATTAGGGATATCACGGTCAAGAATTCCCAAGATTCGAGTTAGGGTTCTTGACCAGAAATTTTTGAATGGAAAATTGAGGAATTCCGGGCAGATTCGAAACAAATGGGTATGGTGGTTGGGTAGAGGAGGCTTAGGCGATACTAGGGTGTTATTTTGGGATTATTTGGCATGCTTTGAGTTTTGGCCGGAAAACTTAAAATCAAGATTCGAAGTTTTCCGGCGAGATTTGAAGGAAACTAATGATACGGTTGGAAAGAAGGGGACGAGATGAGTTGGGGGTGTTATTTTGGGGGCCATTGGAGGTGGTGAAAGGAATGGTGTTATTTGAGGAGCTAGGGTAAGATTCGAAGGAAACTGGATACAGGGGTGAGAAAAGGAAGGGGAGAGGATCTTGTGGTGTTAAACCGGCAGTCATCGGCGTTAGTTGTGTTTCCCGCCGGTGAGGGCTCCGGCGAGGTTTAGTGAGGGGCGGAGGAAGAGAGCCGATGATGATATGATGAAAAGATTTTAGGGTTAATGAGATGTAGGTTTTTTTTTAATTAAATTTGTGTATTAATCCATGGCCGTCGGATGAGATAAGATGAACTGCTCAGATTCACTTGCTACCAAACGATGTCGTTTGATTTATTAAACATTGGGCCTGGGCTAGTGCTTGGTGGGATTGGTCTAAGCTTATACAATAAACATTGGCCCAATTTCGGGTATATAACAAGACAAAAACCCCTTTTTTAAATTAATTCCTCACTTTTCTTTTATCTATTTTCCTCTTTTGTATTTCCCCCCTTTTTATTTCTTTTGTATTCATTCTCATTTTCTGTATTTTTTTTTGTATTTTTGTTTTGTATTTTTTTTTCTGATTTTGTAAAAAAACAAAATTAAGACAAAATCTAATTACACTATTTACTCATAAATTTATTTTAAAAAAATCCCATTTAAAGGTAAATGCCACAATTATCAATTAAAATTGCCTAAGAACAATTTTTTTTGATTTTATTTAAATTATTAATAAATTAAATTCCCAATGCAAATGCATATTTTGTATTTTTAATATGAATTATTATGCAATCAATTAGCACAAAAATGCAACAAAATTCATAAAAATGTAAAATCATTTTATTTGAAATTTTTGGAATAATTTGCTCAAGGAAAAAATCACGTGCTCACAGTTAGCAAAGAGGTTTGTTAGGCCCAGTGTATCACTTTGGGGTGCACCAGTGCTATTCGTGAAGAAGAAGGATGGGACTATGCGGATGTGTATTGATTAACGCCAGTTGAACAAAGTCACCATCAAGAACAAGTATCCATTGCCCCGTATTGATGATTTTTTCGATCAGCTGCAGGGTGCTAGGGTGTTCTCTAAGATCAACTTGAGGTTAGAGTATCATCAGCTGAAGATTCGGGATTCGGATGTTCCGAAAACTGCATTCAAGACTAGGTATGGCCACTATGAGTTCCTGGTGATGTCATTTGGCTTGACTAATGCTCCAACATCATTTATGGATTTGATGAACAGGGTGTTCAGACCTTATATTGATTCTTTTGTTACCGTTTTCATTGACGACATCTTGATATACTAACGTAGCCTGGGGGAGCGCGAGCAGCATTTGAGTGTAGTGCTTCAGACCTTGCGAGAACAGAAGCTTTATGCTAAGTTCTCCAAGTGTGAGTTTTGGCTAGAGTCAGTAGCATTCTTGGGGCATACAGTGTCAGGAGAGGGTATTAAGGTGGATCCCAAGAAGATTGAGGCAGTTCAGAGTTGTCCACATCCTACTTTAGTGATCGAGATCAGGAGCTTCTTGGGGTTAGCAAGCTATTATCGGCAATTCGTGCAGGGCTTTTCATCTATTGCATCACCTCTGACCAGGTTGACCCAAATGGGTGCCCTATTTTGTTGGTCCGATGATTGTATGGAGAGCTTCCAGAAGCTCAATACGGCTTTGACTATGGTACCAGTTCTTGTATTGCCTTCCGGTTCAGGGATGTATACAGTGTATTGCGACGCTTCTCGCGTCAGTTTGGGATGTGTATTGATGCAGGAGGGGCGAGTTATTGCCTATGCTTCGCGTCAGCTGAAGGTTCATGAGAAAAATTACCCTGTGCACGATCTAGAGTTGGCGGCGATTGTTCATGCTCTTAAGATATGGAGGCATTATTTATATGGAGTGTCATGTGAGGTTTATACAGACTATCGCAGCTTGCAACATTTGTTCAAGCAGAGAGATCTTAATTTGAGGCAGCGCAGGTGGCTTGAGTTACTAAAGGATTATGATATTTCCATTCTTTATCATCCAGGCAAGGCAAATTTGGTTGCGGATGCCTTGAGTAGGAAGGCGGAGAGTATGGGTAGCTTGGCATTCATTCCTGCTGGGATGAGACCATTAGCTTGGGACGTTCAGTCTTTAGCTAACAGACTTGTGAGATTGGATATTTCAGATCCCAGCTGGGTTCTAGCATGTGTGGTTGCTCAGTCTTCGTTATTGGGGCAGATTAAGGCCCGATAGTTTGATGATTCACATTTGGTAGTTCTTAGAGAGACAGTACTTCAGGGAGATACCAAGGAGATTTCTATTGGAGAGGATGGTGTGTTACGGCTTTAGGGCCGTGTATGTGTCCCTAATGTTGATGGCTTGAGGGAGAGGATTCTATAGAAGGCCCACAGTTCGAGGTACTCCATTCATCTGGGTGCCACGAAGATGTATCGTGACTTGAGGCAACATTACTGGTGGCGGAGGATGAAGAAGGACATTGTTGAGTATGTTGCTCAATGTTTGAATTGCTAGCAGGTCAAGTATGAGCACCAGAGGCCAGGCGGCCTACTTCAGCGGATGCCCATTCCGGAATGGAAGTGGGAGCGCATCACTATGGACTTCGTGGTTGGGTTGCCGCAGACTTTGCGAAAAGTTGATTCAGTGTGGGTTATTGTGGATAGGTTGACCAAGTCTACCTATTTTATTCCAGTGGCGACTACTTCTACAGCAGAGAGATATGCTCAGATTTAAATTCGGGAGATAGTCAGGCTGCACGGTGTGCTGGTTTCCATCATATTAGACAGAGGCCCTCAGTTCACTTCCCATTTCTGGAGAGCTGTCCAGAGTGAGTTGGGGACCCCCGTAGAGCTTAGCACGACATTCCACCCTCAGACCAATGGGCAGTCAGAGTGGACAGTTCAAATTTTAGAGGATATGCTGAGAGCATGTGTGATTGACTTTGGAGGGTAGTGGGATCAGTTCTTGCCCTTGGCAGAGTTTGCATACAATAATAGCTATCAATCCAGCTTAGAGATGGCCCTGTATAAGGCATTGTATGGTCGGCGTTGTCGTTCTCCTATCGAGTGGTTTGAGCCTAGTGAGGCTAAGTTACTTGGTACAGATTTGGTGCAGGATGCCTTGGATAGTTCAGTCCAGACAGAATAATTACGCGGATCAGAAGGCACGTGATGTATCATTCGCGATTGGCGAGAAGGTTCTCTTGAAAGTCTCGCCAATAAAGGGAATTATGAGGTTTGGAAAGAAGGGCAAGCTAAGCCCAAGGTTTATTGGACCCTTTGAGGTGTAGACGAGTTGGAGAGGTTGCCTATGAGCTTGCTTTACCTCCCAATTTATCAGGAGTTCATCCAGTTTTGCATCTGCCGATGCTTTGGAAGTATCATACCGACTATTCACATGTGTTAGATTTGAGTACCATTCAGTTAGATGAGAGCTTGGGCTACGAGGAGGAGCCAATTGCCATTATTGATAGACAGGACCGCCAGTTGAGATCCAAGAGGATTTCTACGGTAAGAGTCTAGTGGAGGGGCCAACTGGTTAAGGAGGTGACCTGGGAGTCCGAGGAGGAAATGCAGAGCCGATATCCCCACTTATTCAGCAGTCCACGTACTTTTCTATGTCCATTCGAGGACGAACGTTTGTTTAAGAGGTGGAGGATGTAACGACCTGACTGGTCGTTTTGCGTTTTAGAACCCCGTTCCCTTAAATAAAACTTCCCGCACTTGCTTTACCTAATTTATGACTTGCGGGGACGAGTGGTTCGGCAGTTAGAAGAGCTTTGAGCAAGAATAAGTCTAGTTGCTTCTTTAAGTTTCTTTAAAAAAAGCCAAGTTTGACTTTGGTCAACATTTTGGGGAAACGGACCTGGAATCATGATTTGACAATTTCTGAGGGTCCGTGGGAAAATATGGGACCTGGGCGTATGCCCGGAATCGAATTCCGAGGTCCCTAGCCCCAGTAATGAATTTTTATGTGAAATTGTTAAGTTTAAGTTTCAAAGATTTAAATAAACAAAGAAATCATTGTTTTCCTAGGAATCGGATTCAGATTTCAATTCCGAAACTTGATACAAGTCCGAAATATCGGTTAAGACCTATCCGTAAAATTTGGTGTAAATCCGATAGTGTAAGGGCGTTTTGACCCGTTGAAAGTAAATTAAGAACTTGAAGTTCATTAAGTTGATTCAATTGGTTTTGGGGTTTGACTCCTTGAATTAGGTTGTTTTGAGTGTTTCGAGGTTCGAGTGAAGTTGAAAACTTAGGAAAAACCAACTTTGCTGCTTCTGTCATAACCGCTTCTGCGGTCCAAGCCGCAGAAGCGGAACCGCAGAAACAGTCGACAGGACGTAGAAGCGAAAAGGTCTCAGGCATGGGGAAACTGCAGAAGCGGCCCTGGGGCTGCAGAAGCGGTCCCGCCTTTGCGACCCACGGACCACAGAAGCGGTCTAGCCCAGATTGCCCAAATCCGCTGAAGCGGCCCAGCTTCCGCAGAAGCGGACACCCCAGAAGCGAAAATTCTGCCGCAGAAGCAGAATTAGCTGGGCAGAATGGGTTCATTTAGTGCGAACCCAACCTTTATTTTTGCCATTACTCACTCCACATTTGGGCGAATTGGGCTTCCAAGGGAGGGTTTCCACATAGATTGTCAAGGTAAGTAGTTCCTTTACATTTTTAGCTTAAGTACTTGTATAATGGGTAGATTATACACTAGAAATGTAGTAAAATCAAAGGATTGGAGCTAGACCTAGGGTTTAAATAAAATTAAGATTTAACCACGTAAATAACTATGTAATGGACTAAAAATCATATATTTGTGATCCTTAGGTGATAGAGAATAACTTTCTTCGAAAAATCTCGGGGTTCGAGCATGTGGGCCCCGGGTCAAAATTTGGGAAACTTATGGGAAAGGTTGGGAAATCACTTACTCCCTCCGTTCCAATTTATGTGAACATGTTTGACTGGGCACGGAGTTTAAGTAAAAAATGAAGACTTTTGGAATTTGTTGTCATAAATAAGTTCAAATGGGCCCAGAGTATTTGTGTGGTTATAAAAGCTTCTCATTAAGGGTAGAGTGGTAAGTTTAAGCTAAATTTTACCAAATTTAGAAAGGGTTCATTCTTTTTGGAACGGGCCAAAAAGGAAATAGGTTCACATAAACTAGAACAGAGGGAGTAAATAGTTAGAATTCAACCTTGTGAGCCTTTATTGACTAGTTCTTACTTCGTTTGATTAGTTTGAGAAATGTTCGGCTTCGAATTTAAATACTTGGGCTCGTTCTTGGAACTTGGAAGTGAACTTTGGAGCGAGGTGAGTCTCCTTTCTAACCTCGTAAGAGGGAATTGTCCCCTTAGGATTAATGTTTGAGTGTTTGTTGCTAAATGCGGGGACTACGGATGTGTTAGGTGACGAGAGCCCGTGCGTAGCTACTACTATGTTAAATGTCCGGGTAGCTTAGGACCTACAACATGCCTATTAAATTTATCTCTTACGTTAACTTGTTGTTATGAACACCTAGTGTGCACTAGAGACTTAAAAAGGGGATATGAGCATACTTGTATAGTTAATTAAGTTTGGTTTGGTATTTTTGACCATTTATGTGCCATGTGTGTGATCTTGATATTTCATCCTTATTAGTGGATCGGGCCGAACACCTCGGTATGAATAGATGCATCTATAGGCGCGCTGTCGACCCTCGGCAAGTGCACAATTTATTTCTGTTGGTTCGGGTAGTCGCCTCGGTATTATGTGCGGATGTTAAATGTAGAAAAGCTTATATATATGCTTTATTTTTCCATGATCTCATATGATAAACTATAAACTTGATGTTGTAGATTTCTTGAATTATACCACCTTTCATGAAACTGTCGATGCTTGTAAATTCCATGATTTGAACTCATCATTCTTTTATATATATATATATATATATATATATATATATATATATATATATATATATATATATATATATATATATAAGCTATACCTACGCTATTCCTGGCTAGTTACCAACTTCTAAATAAAACTTAAACCACGGTGCTCCACACATAACCCTACAAACGGCCACCTGCCTTATACGGGTTTCACGAGCACCACCGGTTAGGTTGGCCTAACCAAGGTTTACTGTTGAAATTAATAACCGTCTGGTCTATATAGTTCTTAACCTATAACATCATTAGGGTGATAATGTAAACACTTAGTTACACAAACATGTTAAGTAAATAACTTTCGAAGGCTAAGTCTAACACTTAATTATTTAGCCTTTCATTTAGGCTAAATAGAAATATAAATAAAGAGGGGGAGAGAGAAACAGTACCCGAGACCCTTAGCTAATATTATATCGAATATAGCTTATATATATAATATAACTACTTACGCTATTCTATGCACTAAGTATAAGTGTATTAGGTAAAATTATATCGAATATAGCTTATATATAATATATATATACTTACGCTATACTATGAACTAAGTAGAAGTGTATTAGCTAATATTATATCGAATATAGCTTATATATATATACACACACACATACACACACACACACACTTGCGCTATACTAAGTATATAATATCATACTTACGATATAATAGCTAATATTATATCGAATATAGCTCATATTAAGTAGTCAATACTTATTTTGCTATTCGAATACAGCTCATATCGAATACTTATATATAATGTTGGTCGCCATTATGGTCAAACAGTCAGAAGCTAGCGACTAATTTTGGTTGCTATTTTGGTCAAATAGTCAATACTTATTTTGCTACCAAAAATAGTGACCAAAGTTGGTTGCTATTTGTAAATCCAGAATCAAAATCGGGTTTGCCCTCCCAATCTCTTATTTTCTTACCAAGAATTTCCCAAACTCTCTCTCAACATATTCTCCTCCCCTTCTCTATTTTCCTTACACAAATCAATCCTCCACCCCTTTCCACCACTGTGACCGTGTGCCACTACCCCGGAGCCGCTGCTACCACTGTCCGCCGCTACCACTATCGCCGGAGCCATTGTCCCCCCACTCCTTGCCACCACTTATTTTTAATCCTCCTTTTAATCTACCAAGGTTAGTAATCTACCTTCTTAGCTTTTTAATTTTTAATTTTTGCTATATAAGTTTATGTAATTTTTTTTAGAGTTTTTGTCTGTTTAGTATTAGGGTTTTTGGTTTGAACTACATCAGATTAACGAACGTAAGGTAGAAATTATGATCTTTTAGTTCTTGTATTAATTTATATTGAGTTAAATCGTTAAACGAAACAATTTATACATTAGCAATACCTAAATAAGTGTCACGATCCCAGTTCGCCCTCCGTGAACATGTCGTGATGGCACATAGTCCCTATAATTAGTAAGCCTAACAATGCAGAAAACAACATAACTTGAGGAATAATTAATTAAAAATGAACAACTAAAAGAAAAACTGTATATAAATGCCGCTCGGCATATACAACTCAATAATGCGGAAGTCTACAATATCACCACAAAACCCGGAAACTCATGGGAACACAAACTCGAGGAAGTACTGAAAAATGCAATAATATCTAAAGATGTCTACAACAAGCGTACGATAGAAGGCTAAATACTACAGATAGAGTAAAGAAGGAGACTCTTTGGTCTGCGGACGCTGCAGATATACCTCGAAGTCTCCGTAGCTCTCCCCGCCTCATGGATAGTGCGCCTGAGATGGAGTACCTAAATCTGCACATGAAAAACATGCGCAGAAGGGGCATGAGTACACCACAGCAGTACTCAGTAAGTGCCAAGCCTAACCTCGGTTGGGTAGTGAGAAGGTCAGGTCCCTACTGAGAACGATAATAATAATAAGTCTTGCAACAGTATGAAATATATAGAAATAATGGGCACAACTATGAAGTAAGAATGGTCATACAAGACAACAATTAACATTTAGAGAATAAGATAACACAGAGTAAAATAGCTCAATATCAATACCAACAACGAGGATCTCCCAGGATACCGTTCTGTAGTCCCTTTCATCAACTGTCCAAGGAGCTTCCGGGATACCGTCCCATAGCCCATCATATGAGAATATTCCGAATGATCTCCCGAGATACTGTCGCGTAACCCAACTATCAATGTGCAGGGGGATCTATCAGGAATCTAACCCACAGTCCCAAAGTAAATGTGCATGGGGATCTATCGGGAATCTAACCCGTAGTCCCAAAGTAAATCTGCAGGGGGATCTACCGGGAATCTAACCCGTAGTCCCAAAATAAACAAACAAGGGGGGAGCTACCAGAATCCCACATCTGTAGTCCCAATGTAAATATGTAGTCATAACATGGAGATATTCAGAAATGAAGCTCAAAAATACGAGGCAAAAGGTAGTTCTAGCCTAACATGCTTCACGTAATACCAACAAAGCAACTTTAGCGAATAGGCAAATTAGAACAACTAAGCATGCTTTTCTAGATAACACAATCTATAATTGCAAATAAAATACAGCAGATAAGAAAGAAACTCAGTCTAAATATTTTTTTTAGTAATACCGGATTTTTCAACAATTAACTCAAGTACGCGCTAGTCGCCTCACGTACAAGGCATTCAATTACCAAATATCATATCCTAAGGGGAAAGGTCCACCACACAAGGTTAGACAAGCCACTTACTTCAAACCGGCTCCAAATCAACTTGTAACCAAATGTTTGCCACGAGTATCCGACTCCAAATGGCCCAAATCTATTCAATTCAATTTCATATTGTAAATAACATCTCAATCAACTAATTCTACTATTTAATTTAAAGCTAAGACGCGAATTTAGGTAAAATGACCCAAATACCCCTCATGCCAACATCTCAGAATTGGACAAATTTTACATTTTCAGAACCCTCGTACTCTCACGAGTTTATACATAACAAGAACACTGAAATTGGAGTCCAAATGATCCCTCAAATCCTCAATTAAAAGTCTCAGAACTTTTCCCCCAATTTCTACCAAAATTTCGAAATTAAATGATGAAATTAACTAAATATTGGTGGAATATAACTAGAAAGGATTAAAGAAATGTTATCCAATGATGTCCTCTTCAAAACCCTCTCAAAATCGCCCTCTCCCGAGCACCAATTTAATTTTCTAACTTTTGAAAAAAAACCCTCGAATTTCATATTTCACTCTAGTGATTTCCACTTCTGCGGTCGCTTCAACGGAACATGTGCCGCTTCTGCAGCTTTCATTAAGGATCCTAATCTCTGCATCTGCGGTCAAGGGACCGCATCTTCGGTCCCGCTCCTGCAAAACTAATGTCGCACCTGCGGTCTTTATCTTGCAGATGCGGTTCCGCTTCTGTGGAAAATCTACCGCATCTGCGGAAACTGTTGAGCCACCCTAAATCCGCTTCTGCATTTCCTTCAGCTGCATCTGCAGTACCGCATCTGCGGTTCCCAAACTGCTGATGTAAAAATACCAGAATCAGCAACAATCTGATATATCCCAACTTCCAAAATCCTTTTGTCAACCATCCGAAATCATCCCGAGGCCCCTGGGACCTCAACCAAAAATACCAATCACACCTAATATCCTATTCAAATCTGTACCAATCCTTGAGACACCTTAAACAACATTGGAAACCCGAATTAACTAATTATTTAAGCCTAAGAACTTCAAATTCTAACAAAACATGCTTTCGATCAAAAATCTAACCAAACCTCGTGCAATTGACCTGAAATTTTACACACACATTCCAAATGACACGACGGAGCTACTGCAACTTCCGTAATTCCATTCCGACCCTCGGATCAAAATCTCACTACCGGACCGAAAACTTCAAAAATTCAAACTTCGGCATTTCAAGCTAAATCAGCTACGGTCCTCCAAAACACATTCTGAACACGCTCCTAACCTTGAAATCACCTAACTGAGCTAAAGGAACCATCGGATTTCCATTCCGAGGCCATCTTTACACTATTTCGACTATGGAAAACTTTCCAACACTTAAGCTCTCATTTAGGGACTAAGTGTCCCAAAACTTTCCGAAATTCAAAACCGAACATCCTGGCAATTCAAATTAGCATAAATAGACTTGGGGGAAGCAGTTAATAGGGGATCGAGGCGTTAAATTCTTAAGATGACCGGCCGGGTCGTCATATCCTCCTACACTTAAACATTCGTTCGTCCTCGAACGAGCATAAAGACATATCTGAAGTAGTGAAAAGATGAGGGTACTATCTACGCATATCCCACTCGGTCTCCCAAGTCGCCTCCTTGGCCGGCTGAGCTTTCCACTGAACCTTTGCTGAAGCAATGTTCTTCGACCTCAACTTTCTGATCTGCCTGTCTAATATAGCCACTGGCTCCTCAATATAGGATATATCCTTGTCCAATTGGACTGAACTGATGTCCAACACGTGCAACGGGTCACCGTGTTATCTCCGGAGCATCGAAACATGAAAGACCGGATGAACCCCGGCCAAACTAGGAGGCAAGGAAAGCTCATAAGCAACCTCCCCAACTCGCCTCAAAATCTCAAAAGGGCCAATAAACCTCAAACTCAACTTCTCTTTCTTCCCAAACCTCATGACGCCCCTCATATTCGAAACCCGAAGCAGAACCCGTTCTCCGACCATATATGAAACATCACAAACCTTCCTGTCCGCGAAGCTCTTTTATCAAGATTGGGCTGTACGGAGTCAATCCTGAATCACCTTAACCTTCTCCAATGCATCCTGAACCAACTCTGTGCCCAATAGCGTGGCCTCACCCGGCTCAAACCAGCCCACCGGATATCTACACTTCCTACCATATAAAGCCTCATACGGCGCCATCTGAATGCTGGACTGATAACTGTTGTTGTAAGCAAATTCCGCCAATGGCAAGAACTGATCCCAAAACCCTCCAAACTCAATCACACACGCAGCATATCCTCAAGAATCCAAATAGTGTGCTCAGACTGTTCGTTCGTCTGGAGGTGAAATGCGGTGCTCAACTCCACTCGAGTACCTATCTCCTGCTACATGGCTCTCCAGAACTGCAATATAAACTGAGTACCTCTGTCTGAAATAATAGAAACTGGAATACCATGCAGACGGACAATCTCCCGAATATAAATTTTTGCCAACCGCTCCGATGAATAAGTGGTACACACAGAAATAAAGTGAGCGGACTTGGTCAGCCGATCCACAATAACCCAAATGGCATCAAACTTCTTCAAGGTCCGTGGGAGTCTAGATACAAAGTCCATGGTGATGCGCTCCCATTTTCACTTCGGAATCTCTATCTGCTGAAGCAACCCACCCGGTCAATGGTGCTCATATTTCACCTGCTGGCAGTTGAGGCATCTAGACACATAACCAACTATATCTTTCTTCATCCGCCTCCACCAATAGTGCTGTCTCAAGTCCTGATACATTTTTGCGGCACCCGGATGGATGGAATACCGCTAACTATGGGCCACTGCTAAATGAACTCTCGAAGCTCATCAACATTGGGCATACAAATCCGGCCCTGCATCCTCAATACCCCGCCATCCCCGATGGTCACATCTCTAGCATCACAACGCTGAACCTTGTCCTTAAGGACAAGCAAATGAGGTTCATCATACTGCCGCTCCCTGATATGATCAAATAAGGAAGACTAGGAAACCACACAAGTTAGAACCCGACTGGGCTCCGAAAGATCCAATCTTAGAAACTGGCTGGCTAAGGCCTGAACATCCATCGCCATAGGCCTTTTTGAAGCTGCTAAATATGCCAAACTCCCCAAACTCTCGCCCGACGACTCAAGGCATCCGCCACCACATTGGCCTTGCCCGGGTGATATAGAATAGTAATATCATAATCCTTCAAAAACTCTAACTATCTCCTCTGATTCATATTTAGATCATTTGCTTGAACAAGTGCTGCGAACTCCGATGGTCAGTAGAGATCTCACAAGGCACACCGTACAAATAATGATGCCAGGTCTTCAAGTCATGAACAATAGTAGCTGGCACAAGGTCGTGGACGAGGTAATTCTTTTCATGTATCTTCAACTATGTGGACGTGTAGGCAATCACCCTACCGTCCTGTATCAACACCGCTCCGAGGCCAACTCTTGAGGAATCACAATAGATAGTACAAGACCCCGAACTGGTAGGCAACATCAAAATTAGGGATGTAGTCAAAGTTGTCTTGAGCTTCTGAAAGCTCGCCTCACACTCCTCTGTCCACTAAAATGGGGCACCCTTCTGGGTCAATCTAGTCATAGAGGCCCCAATCGATGAAAATCCCTCCACAAAACGACGGTAGTAGCCCACCAAGCCAAGGAAACTACGAATCTCTATAGCTGAGGAGGGCCTAGGACAACTCTGCACAACCTCTATCTTCCTCGGATCCACCTGAATGCCCTCACTCGAAACCACGTGGCCTAAGAATACCACAGAACTCAACCAAAACTCACATTTTGAGAACTTTGCATATAACTTCTTCTCTCTCAAGGTCTGAAGCACGGTCCTCAGGTGCTGCTCATGATCTTCCTGACTCCGGGAATATACCAGAATATCATCAATAAAAACAATAATAAATGAGTCGAGATATGGCCTGAACACACTGTGTATTAAATGAATAAAAGCTGCTGGGGCATTGGTCAGCCCAAATAACATAACAAGGAACTCGTAACGGCCATACCGAGTCTTAAAGGCAGTCTTTGGGATATCTAGCTCCCGAATCTTCAACTGATGGTAACTTGAGTGCAAGTCAATCTCAGAAAACACCTGTGCGCCCTGAAGCTGGTCAAACAGATCCTCAATACGAGGTAAGGGATAACGGTTCTTCACTGTAACATTGTTCAACTAGTGATAATCAATACACATATGCGTGGAACTATCCTTTTTCTTTACAAACAAGACAGGAGCACCCTACGGTGAAACACTAGGGCAAATAAAACCCTTATCAAGCAATTCCTGCAACTGATCCTTCAACTCCTTCAACTTAGGAGAATCCATGCGGTACAGAGGGATGGAAATGCGCTGAGTGCCCGGCAACAAATCAATGCCAAAATCAATGTCTCTATCGGGCGGCATGCCCGAAAGATTAGCTAGAAACATGTCGGGATAATCTCGTACCACTGGGATTGAATCAACAGAAGGGGTATCAACACTGACATCTCTCACATAAGCCAAATACGCAGTACACCCCTTCTCAACCATGCACCGAGCTTTAAGGAAAGAGATAACTCTACTGGGAGTGTGATCTAAAGTACCAGTCCACTCAGCACACGGAATACCTGGCATAGCCAGTGTTACGGTCTTGGCGTGGCAATCAAGAATAGAAAAATGGGGCGACAACCAGTCCATGCCCAAGATAATATCAAATTCAACTACACCGAGTAACAATAAATCTGCTCTGGTCTCAAAACCACAAATAGTAACCAGACATGACCAATAAACGCGATCCACAATAAGAGAATCCCCCACAGGAGTAGAAACATATATGGTAGAACTCAAAGAATCCCGAGGCATACCCAAATGCGGAGCAAAGTAAGAAGACACATAAGAATAAGTAGAGCTCGGATTGAATGGAACCAATACCTCTCTGTGACAAACCAGTATAATACCTGTAATGATAGAGTCGGAGGCAATAACCTCGGTACGAGCAGGAATAGCATAATATCTGGATCGGCCCCTCTCTCGAGGGTGACCTCTCTCGCCCCAAGCCGGCTAGGCAGATAGGGTAGCAGCTGGAGCTGTGACCATGACCGGAGAATTCTGAGAAGTACGCTTTGGCTGAGCAGTCTATGAAGATGCACCCCTACCAAGTCTGGGGCAGTCCCTAACCATATGGCGTGTATCACCACACTCGAAACAAGCTCTGGGAGGATGCGGCGTCTGTGACTGACTAGGGCCAGGTCTACTGGACTGACCTTTGGAAGCACCCCGCGTAGGAGGCGCGCTAGAAACTGGAGGTGCATAGTAAGGCTCCTGAGGTATCGGCAGAGCTGGAGCACTGCTGGCTGCTGGAAGAGCTGAATGAATGGGGCGACCCATATAACCCCTACTATGACGACCTACTGTTGGGGTACGGGCACAAGAGTAATGGCCTGACTCTCGAGACCTCTTGGCCTCCCTCTCTACTCGCTCCTTGGCGAGCATACCCTCGATCTTCCTAGCAATGCTCACTACCTGCTGATAAGGGATGTCCATCTCCAACTCTCGATCCATGCTAGATCTGATGGGTGGGGTAAGACCCTTAATGAACCTTCGAACTCTCTCACGAACTGTGGCAACCAAGGCCGGTGCATGCCTGGCCAACCTGGTATAGCGGATAACATACTCCAAAAGGATCATAGCACCCTGGCGCAAATGCTCAAACTCTGTGCGCCATGCGTCCCTAAGACTCTGAGGGACAAACTCTCTCATGGACATATCTGGAACTGGGTCCAGGTCAGTGAGGCAGCCTCGGTTGGACGGTCTATCTCAAAAGTGCGCCACCAATCATAGGCGGCTCCTTAAAGCTGGAAGGCAGTGAAGCGAACCCCGTTAGACTCTACTATGCCCATGGTGCAAAGAATATGGTGGCACTCCTCTAGAAATCCCAAGGCACCGTCTGATGCTAATCCACTGAATATAGGAGGCTTGTATTTCTTGAACCTCTCAAGCCTCAGCTGCTTATCCTCAGAAGCTGCTGTCCTGTCCTCGGGCTGAATGGGCACTACAGGCGGTGCAGGAATAATCTCGGGAACCTGATCAACATGCACTCGCTGCTCAGGAGTGCGGATGGTGGGAGTCTGTGCTCCTCCCCCGGCCCGAGATATGGCTGCAGTAAGGGGAAGCAACCCTGCCTGAGCCAAGGTGGTGTACATACTCATGAACTGAGCCAAAGTCTTATGAAGAGCTGGAGTAGTAGTGGCAGCAGTAGGCATGCCAGGTGCCTGGGCTCCGGCTGGATCTGCTGATGGTGTGTCGTCGGCAGCTTGCACATATGCTCTGGCTGCACCACATGCGCGCCTTCGACCTCTACCCCGGCCCCGGCCTTTGACGGCTACAGTATAGGGTGCGGGTGCCTAATCATCCTGAGTAGCACGTGTCCTCACCATCTGTGAGAGAATAGAAGACAGAAATTTAGAAGTTGTGAAGTCAAAATATCGCACGACAAGGAAATCAAGTGAAGTGGAAATTTTCCTAACAGTTACATAGCCTCTCGTAGATAAGTACAGACGTCTCCGTACCGACCAGCGAGACTCTAATTAACCGGCATGTGTTCTGTGACTCCTATGAACCTAGAGCTCTGGTAGCAACTTTTCACAGCCCCAATTTGCCCTCCGTGAATATATCGTGATGGCACTGAGTCCCTATAACTAGGTAAGCCTAAGAATGCGGAAAACAACATAACTTGCAGAATGATTAAAACTGAACAACTAAAAGAAAAACTGTATATAAATGCCACTCGGCATATACAACTCAATAATGCAGAAGTCTACTATATCACCCTAAAACCCGGAAACTCACGAAATCACAAACTAGAGGAAGTACTGAAAAATGCTCTAATCTCCAGAAATTTCTACAACAAGAGTATGATAGAAGGCTAAATACAACAGATAGAGTAAAGAAGGAGATTCTTCGATTTGCAGATGCTGCATATGTACCTCAAAGTCTCCGTAGCTCTCCCTACCTCAAGGATAGTGCGCCTGAGATGGAGCACCCGAATCTGCACATGAAAAACATGCAAGGGTCATGAGTACACCATAATGGTACTCAGTAAGTGCCAAGCCTAATCTCGATTGGCTAGTGACGTGGAAGGTCAGGGCCTAACTAAGAATGATAATAATAATAAGTCTTGCAGCAGTATGAAATATACAAAAATAATGGGTACACCCATGAAGTAAGACAGGTCATACGAGACAACAATTAACATTCCGAGAATAAGATAACACAGAGTAAAATAGCTCAATATCAATACCAACAACGAGGATCTCACAGGATACCGTCCTATAGTCCCTTTCATCAACTGCCCAAGGAGCTTCCAGGATACCGTTTCGTAGCCCATCATATGAGAATATTCCGAAGGATCTCCCTGGATACCGTCCCATAGCCCAACTATCAATGTGCAGGGGGGATCTATCGGGAATCTAACCCACAGTCCCAAAGTAAATGTGCATGGGGATCTATCAGGAATCTAACCCGTAGTTCCAAAGTAAATGTGTAGGGGGATCTACCGAGAATCTAATCCGTAGTCCCAAAAGAAACAAACAAGGGGGGAGCTACTGGAATCCCACATCCATAGTCCCAATGTAAATACGCAGTCACAACACGGAGATATTCAGAAATGAAGCTAAAAAATACAAGGCAACAGGTAGTTCTAGCCTAACATGATTCACGTAATGCAAACAACGCAACTTGAGCGAATAGGCAAATTAGAACAACTAAGCATGCTTTTCTAGCTAATAGAATCTATAATTGCAAATAAAATACAACAGATAAGAAATAAAATCAGTCTAAATATTTTTTTTTTAGTAAAACCAATTTTTTCAACAATTAGCTCAAGTACGCACTCGTCACCTCACATACAAGGCATTCAAATACCAAATATCATATCCTAAAGGGAAAGGTCCCTCACACAAGGTTAAAAATTACCTCAAACCGGCTCCAAATCAACTCGAAACCACATGTTTGCCACGAGTATCCGACTCCAAATGGACCAAATCTATTCAATTTAATTTCATATCATAAATAACATCTCAAGCAACAGATTCTACTATTTAATTTAAAGCTATGACGCTAATTTAGGTAAAATGACCAAAACACCCCTCAAGCCAACGTCTCAGAATCGGATAAATTTTACATTTTCATAACCCTCGTACTCTTACGAGTCTATACATAACAAGAACACTAAAATCGGAGTCCAAATGACCCCTCAAATCCTCAATTAAATGTCTAAGAACGTTTCCTTCAATTTCTACAAAAATTTCGAAATTAAATGATAAAATTAACTAAATATTGGTGGAATATAACTAGAAAGGATTAAAGAAATGTTACCCAATAATCTCCTCTTCAAAACCCTCTCAAAATCGCCCTCTTCCGAGCTCCAATTTGATTTTCCAACTTTTGAAACTAAACCCTCGAATTTCATATTTCACTCCAGTGATTTCCACTTCTACGGTCAAGGGACCGCATCTGCGGTCCCGCTTCTGCGGCTTTTATTAAGGATCCCAATCTCTGCATCTGCGGTCAAGGGACCGCATCTGCGGTCCTGCTCCTGCAGAACTAATGTCGCACCTGCGATTTTCATAATATAGCCAGTTTTCGCACCTGCGGTCTTTATCTCGCAGATGCGGTTCTGCTTCTGTGGAAAATCTACCGCATATGTAGAAACTTCTGAGCCACACTAAATCCGCTTATGTGTTTCCTTCAGCCACATCTGCGGTACCGCAACTGTGGTGCCCAAATCGCAGATGCGAAAATACCAGAAGCAACAAAAATCTGATATCTCCCAACTTCCAAAATCCTTTTGTCAACCATCCAAAATCATCCCGAGGCCCCCCGGGACCTCAACCAAAAACACCAATCACACCTAATATCCTATTCAAACTTGTACCAATCCTTGAGACACCTTAACAAACATCGGAAACCCGAATTAACCAATGATTTAAGCCTAAGAACTTCAAATTCTAACAAAACATGCTTTCGATCGAAAGCTTAACCAAACCTCGTCGAATTGACCTGAAATTTTAAACACACATCCCGAATGACATGACGGAGCTATTACAACATCTGTAATTCCATTCTGACCCTCGGATCAAAATCTCACTACCGGACCGAAAACTTCAAAAATTCAAACTTCGGCATTTCAAGCCTAAATCAGCTGCGGACCTCCAAAACACATTCCGAATATGCTCCTAAACCCAAAATTACCTAATATAGCTAACAGAACCGTTGTATTTCAATTCTGAGGCCTTCATCACACTATTCCGACTATGGGCAACTTTCCAACACTTAAGCTCTTATTTAGGGACTAAGAGTCCCAAAACTCTTTGAAATTCAAAATCGAACATCCCGGCAATTCAAATTAGCATAAATAGACTTGGAGGAAGCAGTTAGTAGGGGATCGGGGCATTAAATTCTTAAAACGACCGTCCGGGTCGTTACAATAAGAGTACTTGTAAATACATTGTCCTAAATAAGAATACATTGCAAATACTTGAATTAACTAAATTAATTTGTTCTTGCTTTATTTATATAGATAGAACATCGAACTTGGATGTACAATAGGAATTATCCTAATCGGCGGGGATTGCAGGAGGATTTTGTAGAAAGGGTTGATGAATTTATTAGACATGAAATGTCACTTCCGCCATACATAAATTGTCACAACCCATTTCCACAATAGGTCATGAGGGCGCGTGACACCCTTGTCAGGCAAGCCATTGCAGAAACATTACTAAAATTCTTATGTTTCTTCTAATTAGAGAGAAGTGGAATAAACTCTTAACTTGGAATTTAAACTAGAAGAGCGAAATACTGTAAGTAATATAATTACACAAACCCAAAATAATTGTCTACCAAAGTGTGTGCCAGAACCTGGTGTCACAAGCTATGGGCAACTAGTAGAAAATACATCTAAAAGAATATCATACTACCCTACTGTCTGAGTCCAAATAGATAGAAAATAGAAATACAAAAGAAAGACTTCTTCGGCTGTGGGTCGACATGGAGGGAAAGCATCTCACCATAGAAGTCCCAAGTCCGCTCTCAGATACGCACCGGAATGATAACCAGATCCATCTGCCTCAGATCCTATAAATTTAAGTACAGAAGTGTAGTATGAGTACATAAACAATATGTACCCAATAAGTATCCCATCTAATCTCGAAGAAGTAGAGACGAGAGGCCGACTTGATACTTACTAGGGTCAATTAATATGCGAAGAGTTTATAATAAGCATGGGTATCTCAAGCTATTTACATTTAATAATGATGGAGTAACAGTTCTTTCCCAAACACTAACAAGAATGCTTGTCTATGGTCTAAGCAAATATGTATCTCAGCCCTTGAAGGATTTCTAAGTAAAACATATGCAAATAATCACCATGGAACGTACGGCCCGATCCAACATAAAATAAACAGTGCACTGCCGAGGGTCGAACGGCTCGAACCATAGATACATCTATTACCCCATTCGAGAATCACCCATGCGACGCGATCAAATAGAAAATAAGCTCATTAACAAGCAACATTAACAATTAACATGTATATGAGGAGTAGCCATACACAGAAATACCAAGTATTCTCCTTTAAAGAACCAAACAGGATAAGGGTCATTCTCTAGTCTCATTCTTCTTACTCAAAATAGTTCATATAAATCCGAATTAATCAACACATACTAGAATGTCACGTAGAGCATGCTTATGGGTCCTAGACTACCCGGACTTAACACAATAGCCACTATGTACGGACTCTCGTCACCCAGTGCGTACGTAGCCCCCGAATATAATGACAATTAATTCAATTATTATACTTATGGGGACAATTCCCTCTTACAAGTTTAGAAAGGAGACTCACCTCGCTCCGAAGCGCACTTTCGATATCAAGAACAAGCCCAAACCCTCAATTCGGAGCCGAACGATCACAAACTAGTTAAAATAAGTAAGAACTAGTCAATAAAGGCTTACAAGGACGAATTATAACTATTTAAGTAATTTCCCAACCCTTTCCACAAGTTTCCTAAATTCCGACCTTGGGCCCACGTGCCCGGATTCCCACATTTTTCGAAGAAAATTGTTCTCTACAACCTAAGGATCAATAATATATGATTTCTAGTTCATTTCATAACAAATTTCATGCTTAAATCTTAGTTTTATTAAAACCCTAGGTCTAGGTCTAACCCTTTGATTTTATCTAATTTAGTGTTTAATCTACCTAATATACATGTATTTAAACTAATAATGAGTGGAAATAACTTACCTTGAAATGCTAAGTTGAAACCTTCTCTCAAGAGCCCCCAAATCGGCCCAAGGTTGAGTGTAAAATGACAAAATGGTTTTTGAGTTCGAATTAAATGAAGCCTAATGCCCAGTGATTTTTGCTTTTGCGGTTAGGAGACCGCATCTGCGGTTCCGCAACTGCGAAATGGGGGCCGCATCTGCGGAACTGGGCAAAAGGGACCTCGGAATTCGATTCCGATCATATGCCCAGGTCCCATATTTTCCCACGGACTCTCCGAAATTGTCAAATCACGAATCCGGGTCTGTTTTCCCAAAATATTGACCGAAGTCAAACTTGGTCTTTTAAGAAAATCTTAAAGAAGCAAATGGACATATTTTTACTCAAAAATCTTCCAACTCACGAACCAATCGCCCCCAAAAGTCGTAAATTAGTTAAAGCAAGTACGAAAGGATTTATTTAGGGGAACAGGGTTCTAAAAGGCAAAACAACCGGTCGGGTCGTTACATTCTCCACCTCTTAAACAAATGTTCGTCCTCGAACGGACATAGAAAAGTACCTGGACTGCTGAATAAGTGGGGATATGTGCTCCGCATGTCCTCCTCGGACTCACAGGTTTCCTCCTCGACCGGTTGGCCCCTCCACTGGACTCTTACCGCAGAAATCTTCTTGGACCTTAGCTGGCGATCATGTCTGCCAATAATAGCAACTAGCTCCTGCTCATAGCCCAAACTCTCATCTAACTGAATGGTGCTGAAGTCCATCACGTGGGATAGGTCGGCATGATACTTCCGAAGCATCGAAACACAAAAAACTGGTGAAATCCCGATAAACTAGGGGTAAATCAAGCTCATAAGCAACCTCCCCGACTCGTCTCAACACCTCAAAGGGGACAATAAACCTTGGACTCAACTTGCCCTTCTTCCCGAACCTCATAATTCTCTTTATGGGCGAGACTTTCAAGAGAACCTTCTCGCCAACCATAAATGATACATCCCGTGCCTTCTGGTCCGCGTAGCTCTTTTTCCTGGAGTGAGCGGTGCGAAGCCTCTCCTGAATCAACCTTACCTTATCCAAGGCATCCTGTACCAAATCTGTGCCAAGTAACTTAGCCTCCCCAGGCTCAAACCACCCGATAGGAGAACGGCAACGTCGACCATATAAAGCCTCGTACGGGGCCATCTCTATGCTGGACTGGTAGCTGTTGTTGTATGCAAACTCCACTAGGGACAAGAACTGATCCCACTGCCCTCCAAAGTCAATCACACATGCTCTAAGCATATCCTCCACGCAAACTCCACTAGGGGCAAGAACTGATCCCACTGCCCTCCAAAGTCAATCACACATGCTCTAAGCATATCCTTCTAGATCTGCACTATCCGCTCTGACTGTCCATCGGTCTGAGGATGGAATGCTGTGTTAAGCTCTGCACGAGTCCCCAACTCACTCTACACAGCTCTCCAAAAATGGGAAGTGAACTGAGGGCCTCTGTTTGATATGATGGACACCGGCACGCTGTGCAATCGGACTATCTCCTGAATATAAATCTGAGCATACCTCTCCGCTATATAAGTAGTCGCCACTGGAATGAAATGAGCCGACTTGTTCAACCTATCCATAATGACCCACACTGAATCAACCTTCCTCAAGGTACGTGGTAGCCCAACTATGAAGTCCATGGTGATGCGTTCCCGCTTCCACTCTGGTATAGGCATCTGCTGAAGTAGGCCACATGGCCTTTGATGTTCATGCTTGAAAGATGTATTGTTAGATATATGTACTCATTTTCCTTCTCTAGAATTTTTTTCACTGAGTTTTATTTTAGTTAAGGTTTTAACGAGGCGCATTATCTATTGAATATACATTCAAGGGGTAGTGTTATTAATAGAATTGCATTTAAGGTGAATGTCTATATTTAGAGATATTTTAGTGCTTGTTACTTGGTGGCTAAGTCAATCTTTTCTTACAAATAGAGGTGTTTTTTTATTTGATAACTATTGATTCTAGCCTATCTTATGCTCTTTTTTTCCTTAGGTTTTGGATAAAAAATGTGCTAAAGTATTCCTGAAACTGACTTATTGTGCTTGATTGCAGGGTTTGGTCAAAATGAGGCAAGAAAGCCATAACCAACTCATGAAGGAGTTAAAATTTCACAAGCTCAAAGCTGAGACAAAAGTGCTGACCGCGAAGGAAAAGAGCGGCCGCGGAAGGTCCAACGCTGATGTGGCCACAATTACGCTAACAACGGAATTGAGGTTCAGAGAAGGTGTTTTGGATAGAGACAGGGACCGCTGACTACAATGAGATAGTGCGACCGCGGAATACCTGACGCGACCGTGGTGCAAATTCCCATGAGAGCTAGATGAAGAATCAGAGACCTTGCCATATGAGCTCAAATGAAGAGCACAGTCTGTGAACATTTTATGCGGCCGCTGTCACACCTCCTTTTTTACACACCTACCCCAAAGGATAAATGTATAAGGGAGTTTTTTCATTTAAAGTAACATTATTGGAAATGAGATTTTATATATATATATATATATATATATATATATATATATATATATA
>MU706902.1:29401-70219 GCA_026770625.1 Nicotiana glauca
CACGGTCGCTTAAATTATTATAAATGGCTAAAATTTGATTTTTATACATGTAATTCTATAGTGCAATTTTAGAATTATTTTACCGCTTTTAATTAAATTTGTTTTAGAAAGCGAATGTCGTTTAAAAATGTGCTTTTGGATCAAGTCACATGAAATGCACCCGGATCCTCTACACATTCTTATTCAACGTTTTGGGATTTGGATTTGGGTTGCATGAAATGCACACCGGTATTTAAGAAGGTAAAATTATTAGAGCACGCCTAAAGCGACTAACGGGTTATTATCTTTGCTGGAGGCCGTGAAATTCGCTAAACGGCATGCCCCGAATTTTAAGTATTTTAATATAAGTATTTAAAGAGGCCCCCGCAATTTATGCATTTTGTTTAGCGAGGTTCATCTCATTTTTATTATGTAAAGGCCAACCTAAAAGCAATCTATCATTTTTTTCTATTGAATTTGTCTCTAAAATAACCTAGTTAATTAATATTATAAAATTCGGGCCTGAAGTTCAAGTCCGGATTCAAACAAAAGGGAGGAACCTCTTCATTTGAACCCGCTACCTAACTCGAAAGCCCAAATTTATATTATGTTAAACTATGAATTGAAACCTTTACGTCAAGTCCAAAATAATGAATCGAATGGGCCTGCTTATGAACAATCGTAGCCAAATGGGCCTCGATGCCAGCCCATAGAAAGGGAGTATTTGGGCCTGCGATTGGCCCCTACAATTATTTGGATAATTTCCAATAAACACAAGGAAGCACATACCCCAATGTATCATGCCACATAAATTTGAATCAATGAGCCAACTCAGGATCCTAACTATTGATTTTGAATGAAACCATTAGATTGCCAAATTAGAATGAATTATGATATTTAGTTCAATTACATTGCTTCAGTTGGTATGATATATGCCGTTTTGGATCTAACTTTAGCACGTTATTAAAAATAGGATATCAATTATAACACTAGCTATAGGATCGATTTTGAAACTGCTTAAAGCTCAAGTAACTAATAAACCTATGACAACAGTAGATAAGCTAATCAGTAATCAATAATAAAGCATACGAACTAACTTAATAATGACCTCGGAATCATTTCCTACGAATGATGCTCCTATTGATTTCTTATAACACATCAACTACTCAGTGATTGATCACAGATGCATATTTACGATCCCTACGTCAGTTTCATACTTAAACAGTCTTCAAGTAAAGAACAATTGAATTAAAACTAATGCTACATGACAGTCATCAACCAAAATCTCAAACAGTCCAAAGTCTGTCCAATTTATACAATGTAAACACAAATCAAAAGTAAACCTAAACAAATACAAATCATCTATTCTCTATTCTACTATGACAGCATGAACACACATATTTCAGGAGGTAAATGGGTAAGCATGTCATTTCAGCATTTCACTTCAAAGCTACATCAAATCATGGTTAGAATATGTACCTGGAAGTGTAAAATAACAAGAGAAAAGAGAGAGGTCGGCAGTAGTTCAGCAAATCAGAGTTCACAGCAGCAGCAAACATGACCAAATTTAGGTCCAGATCAATATCACAACGCCTAGGAAGGAGTAACAGGGAATCAACAACAACTAATCAACTAAAACACACTTGTTTGACCTCAAATTTACTCGAAATTGAACTAGGAACCCTTTGAAAACTTCAGCAACTAGAAGAGATGAGAATCAATGCCTAGAACTCAAAATTAACCTAGAAAATGCAATGTAATAGTATTTTTGGATTGTCTACTGTATTTTTTGTTTGTTTCTGGATTTTTGGTAGAAATTAAGATCTAAAAGAAGGTTTGAACTATAAGAGTTCAGATTTTGAACTTCTTTGGATTTGAAATTCAAATTTTGAGGCTCATATTTGCAAGAATGATTTTTGGGGGGGAATTAAAAGCTGGAAATTTTTTGGGGATTTTCAGAGATTGAAACTTGTGAAAGAAGGCATGGAGACTGCCTTTTATAGGCAAGCAAGGGGGGAGGAAGCTTATGGAATGTATTCACTCATTTCCCCCCCTTTTTATTTTCAGATTTACTCATTAGTCCTAAAGTTTTGACTTGTCTCTCAAGTCACTGCACTAAACTTCTGAAATTTACACTAAGGCCCTATTCTAGAAGAGTCTAGGGTATTCTAATTTCCAGTAACCAATAGATTTCATGAGTAAAATACCCACATTAGCCCTTTATTCAAACTAAATTCAATATCCTATACTAAGTTAAACTCAACCCTGTCTAATTCATGGTCAATTAACAAAATTAATTCAACTATGGTCAAAACAACCTAATTCTTAATCAGACCCCAAAGTTAGACTGAGAATCCAACTGAAACATTTCAGACTCAAATTAATAACCAAACTTGAAATCAAAACTACTAGTGGTAATTCAATCAACAAAACAGAAATAAGAATTAACTACAATATAACAGTCCATATGATCAACAAAACAGGAAAATTACAATAGAAAAATTTAAAACTAAACAAACAAAATTAGTGCATAAAAAGTAAAGAAAGGCATGAATGAATTAACAGGAAATAGAGAATTAATAGAAAAGAACAGAACTAGAAAAAACTCACCAATTTGGACTCGGACCCAATTGCCTTTCCAATTTCAACCACGAGATAATATTAATCAACCATTCCTATCAAGAACGGTTAACTAACATCAAATCGTGATGAAATTGTTCCCAAATCGGAGAAGGAGGTGACCTTTCCCAAATTCCAGATTTAAAACCCTAGATTCGAGAGGTTTGGGGAACTTTTGAAAGAAAAGGGGTGTGGATTAGTGATGTAGGAGTAGAGGAGGGTCGACAGTATTAGTTTGGTAGGGTTTGGGTGGCGGCGCCTAGGGTTTGGCTTATTCAAGGTGTTTGGGTGATATTCGAAGGAAATCAATGTCGGATATAGAATGGAGAGGTGAAGAAGAGGGGGTGGTATAAATTTCAGGGTTGTTGGACAACCTCCGCCACCTTGGGCGATTTTCGGCGGCGGCGTAAGGCGGAGCCGGCGGGGTTAGGGTTGTACGAGGAAGAAGGATATTTTGTCTCTAAGATTGTAAGGAATTTATTACATTTTTATGTAATTTTCTTGAATGGATCTGGACCGTTGGATGATAGACAATGAATGGCCTGGATTTTCCTGGGCCAAAACGACGTCGTTTTATCATTTAAAAGCGGCAGGCCAGGTAATATACATACTTGGGCTTGCAAAATTACACAAAAATTTGGCCCAACAGGCTGGCCTTCTTCCCTTTTCTCTTTATTTTCTTTTCCATTACTTCCTTTCTTTTATTTGATTTCAATTCATTTTCATTTTATTATTTTTTTAGATTTTTGTTAAATACAAAATTAAAATGAAAAGACCTGATTTAACTCAAATTTTCTAAGATTAATTAAATCCTAATTTTAAAAGAAAGCTAAGAAAAAATAGAAAATTAAAAGTAAATGCAAAAGGACTATTTTTTTTTATTTTCTCTTATTTTTTGCAATGTTAATTAACTAGTAAACCTTAACTATCAAATTGGGTTCTAAATGCAAATGTGATTTTTTTTGTACTTTTATGAGCTATGCCAACTAAAATGCACACAAAATGCAAACAAATACAAAAATCATGCAATTAATTCCCTAAAATTCAAACAATAAAAGAAAAATTCTAGTTCTAATGAATTTTATAGGAGTAATTTAAGCGTGGCAAAAATCACGTGCTCACAGCCGCGATTGAAGCCAATGCTGACGCAGCAGAATTTATGGTGTCAGCGAAACCTAGCCCATTCCCAGTCTAAATTGAAGAAATGCGGTCCGCGCTTGCTTTTGCGTGGCTGCGAAAGTTCATGCGCTAAGGCGCCCAGTATTCCACTGACAGCAGAACCTCCGTAGGGGTATATTTGTCCAGTAATTTCAACTATGTATAAATAGATCCTTTTCATATTTTAGGGTATTGTTTGTATCAGGGAGCTTGTGAACAGCCGTACTTTACCACTTTGAGTAATTTTAGAGTAACTTTAGCTTATAGTTTTAGATTTTATTCTTGTAATCAACTTTTATGGCTTATATTTCATCTTTATCTTTGATTTCTATCTTGATTATGAGTAGCTAAACCCATTGGCTAGGGTTTCTGATCCAACCGTAGTATAGCTATTTAATGGGTCTTCAATTTTAGGTCTTAATTGTTTATGAGTTAGTGATATTTAGCTTTATTCATTCTTTAATTATAGAATTAGTGGTTGCAAACAATGATTCGTGCCTTTATGACTTAGACTCTTCTTGAGAAAGAGGAACTAAGTCTACGAAAATTAGGCTAACAAGGAATTAGGGTGAACTCAAGAGATTGATAGCCCCAATTAAAGGGTTAAACCTAGAGATAGTAATACCCGACTTGAGCCAATTTTACTTGCACTGTTTGATCATCCAATTGGGCTTGAGAAAGCCAATTAGAGCAAAGTTACTCAAACTACCGAGAGGTATAGAGTGGTTAACTATGTGTAAAGGTTATATCACGACCCCAAATATAACAAGGTTGTCCTAAATTTTAGATCCCATTAGATACTCCCGTAGGTGTAAGTCAGTTCTATAGTACTTTTTATCAATTGAGAAAACTTTAAAAAAAATATTGTACTTAGATTATTTTTCAGCAATCAATAGCATTAAAATTAGAATAGTAACAAATCCAAAGCATGGTTAGAAGTGCAATTAAAGTCAACACGCATAGTTAGATTAGATAGAAACCCAACTCCCAACCAATATTAACTCCCTATGAAAATTGATCCCAACCTTTTGGGTAAAAGATGCATCGACCACTCCTTGCCATTATATAATGGTGTAGGGTTGGAGACGATCACTTTTTCGCTCTGTTTCCGTGGAGTTAAATGACTTTGGCTATCTATCTGACTAGTTGTGATTTCAAGTGTTTTTCATCTTCTCCTAAAATCAGGGTTTTCAGAACTTCTTTTTAAAACATTGACTAACTTATTCTTTCTGTTTAAACTTCTATTTCTTACATATTTTAACTGATTCTATGAGTCTACTATGTCTTAACTCGTCTATGCTGAAAGCCCTAATTTTTAGGGTTCTTTCATTTGGTTTTGTTTGTTAGCATGACTGACCGATCCTAGTTTTTGAGTTTCTGTGATTTCTTGTGACTATCTTGCCTTGATATGTTTCTACTGAGTTTCTTAGTCTAAACTTACACTAATTCTATGTGCTTGTGTTCATCTCGACTGTTCAAGACATGCCTCTTTCTCATTGAATCGGTATTGTCTAACTTTCATGATTTGTATGTCGACTCTTGACTATCCATATCTTACTTTATTTATATGCTAAACGCTAACTCTTTTCATGACTTTCCCTTTGATTGATTCTCATTTCCCTATTTCTTGGTTTGATTTGAAAACTTTCTTTTAATCATTCGATTCTTACATTCCTACTCAATGTAATTGTTTGCTTGCCTAAATTAAATTTTCCTTACTTTGTCTGCATGGTTATTTGATTTTTTCTGACTATCTCCTTAATTAGAGTTTTTGAACCTAACCCTAATTTTTTACTCTATGCCTACCATGTTTGAATTATTTCCTTGTTTGTTATGCTCCAGTTACACATTGATTTCTTTCCTTATTTGCTACCCGTTCTTACCATTTGAACTGATTCCCTTAATTAAGGGAGTACTTGTACTGATTTTGCCCTAATTGGTTCTGACTTCCATAATTACTATACAAATATGATTCTTGCCTTATTTTACCTAGTTTCAAACTACTATGTATATGCTCTCTCATTAACAGTCTACACACACGAACACATTAGTTCAAAACTCTCCCACACTCAAAAATTTTATGCTCTCTCTTTGGTTACTTGCTATTATTCTGAGTTAGCCGGCTGCTAGCCAAGGCTAACTATTACACTCTCCTATTTTTCACTTTGTGTTTAGTATCTCTTTACTGGTATGTTCTGATTTCAATTCAAGTCCCAAAACCAATATATTTCTTTTACTGCTTAAGTTTATCATGTTTCTAATTTGATTCTATTTGTGGTTCTGTTGTTCAACATGTAATTAACATGTTTACATTACTGCTTCATCTACCATAATAGTCTAACCCTCTTAAGGCCTTCCAAAACATGTTCTACTCCTTTGGTAGTCTGTCTCAACATGACTCCACCTGTTTGGAATGCTGGTCTATTTGTTATCTAGTTTTGATATGCATTTGCTTTTCAAACTGACCTATCACTTTAAATTTCGGATCCCATGATTTGTTCTGAAGTTCATACTGAGTTGGTACTACTAGATATCCTCTAATCCCATGAACGCCCACAAGAAGTACTATGCTCCTGTATATTATATGCTCTATGTGTCCCCAATTCCCATCACCCATGTGTGAAGGACTGTTATTTGAGGGTTGCTGAATCTGTCTTGGCTATATGTTTGATCTGTTATTTGTTTGATTACACAACTCTTGTTAACTGTTTTACAGAACCACTCTTCTATTTATAAAACTACTGAGTCTTTTCATATACTGCTTTGCTATTAAAACCTTGTCAATAACTATGTCAAACACTCTCACCCCACTCTTAGGTATTTATGTTATGCCCCTCCAGTATATGACTGCCTTGGGATCCCTATGGGATCCCTCTGAACACTGATGCACTGGAGCTGGCTCTTCCACACTGCACTTACTCAATTCTAGTTATAATGTCTAGGTGTGAGCACTGCTCGGGATCCTTGAGATCCTTAGGGAACTCTGATGCACCTGGACAATGATATTTTCTATGGAATTTGGCATTTAAGGCTATTAGAGGCTTGGGAAAATCATTTGGGACTATTTTCAGGCTCCCTTTAGTGTAACTTCTTGTTTTATTTTCTATTTATGTAATTCATGCAATATTGGTCTATAATTATTTGTTGTAAACGAATATTGGTGATGGATGGTGAAAATAGGAGGGTAGATATGCATATTATAGATGTAAAAAGGGTAGAAACCATGCTTTAGGTTCACATTTCCAATGTGCACAATATAATCCATGTTTAGGACCAACATGTGCAAAGCATATCATGTATTAGAGACCATGCTCTTAGGTTTCATGTATACTGTTTCAGCATCTCACTTTGACATTCTTGCTATCACTCAGAGATCCTATTCTAGGATAAAGGGCATTAAAACAAAAACTACTACTCTGCACACTTGACAGCATGCTCTACAATGTTGTAACCTTTATGCATTTAGAAATCCTGCTCTTAGGAAATTCTGCAATTATGTTGTGCATTCAGAAATTATGCATTAGGAATCTTACATATCAATCACTCTATACCTTATGTGTGCATATTAAATACCATGTTTAGGTTCTCGTTCATCCTCACTCAGCTATGCCTAGTTAAACTACTGATGCATGAAAAGGAATATAAACAATCTCATCTTGCTTTAAACAAATTAGTAATAACCTGTATCTTTGTAACACCTAGAACAACATGCTCTAAGGAAAAAATGACTTCTGAACTTCTAATGGTTCTGGTAACAACTGTGCACTATCCTACGCCTAGGCAAGCCTTAGGTATTCAACTCTTATAAAACTGGAAACTACCTTTTGTGTGTATTGCCTAATGATTAACGGGCTTAAAATTAGTAGACAAACTAATTTGGGCCATGCTTGTGGTTTACAAAATAAAAATTGCATATCTCATGTGTTCTGATATTCGTCTAGACATCATGTCTTAGGATATTGTTTAACAATCCCTTATTTGTGTTAGAGTCATGATGTTACATGCATTATCTGTAGAGGTGAACCTGAGCCTCTTATCTGCTATTTAATGATTTTATTTCTTGAATTCCTATGTGTTCTTGCTTGTCGCCTCAGTATTTTATCCTTTAAACTTTAGGGGTCTGTCTAGAACTACCTATAGGTAAAGGTCTTAAATCCTCAAGGGCCATTAAAAAGGGACAGGTAACAACACGCAATAGAGATCGCTAACCAATACGCGCTTTAATAATTGCTAAGGGGTGGGAAGTGCAGATATGGGATATGATGACTACACTCTAATGTCACGTGTAGCCCCTCATTTCTTATGTTTAAAACTTTGTTTTTTTATATGTACACAACTTGTTCAAATTCTTTGTCTTATTATTTGAGTCATACAATGTACAACGTGCTTTATCTAAAATTATTTGTTTCAAGTACTTATTCGTTAAAGGACTAATTCATAAGTATAAGTTCGGCGGAACTCACAGTTGTGGTTCGAGAGGGGTGCCTAATACCTTCCTCTCAAGGTTATTTCGAGCCCTACCCTAAATCACTGGTAATGCAAACCAATCCAAGAGTTAATCGCTCTAGTTTCCCTAACGCACCTTAATCCGTTAGGTGGCGACTCTTCAAAATACCCAATTCCCAAAAGGAAATGAGTTACCACCCTCATGAACGTCGGAACCCGGGCTCTCTCCGCAGAGGGGAAAAAGGGGGCGCGACAGCATGTCGACTTTGCTGGGGATACCTTTAGGCTCTTACCATAACGAACTTACTTTTATGAATTAGTCCAAGCATGCTTTATCCCGTACCCTTTCCTATTGTTTTCATTTAATTGTCTCTTTTCTTTTAAGCATTTATGATTCTTTATCCCTGAAACTGACTTGTCTTTTTATTTCTTTTTCCTATAACTATCTTTCAATTATTTAAATACCATATTTATTTTTTCTACATGCAAATACTTGACTACATGTTATTAATTGTTGCATAAATCATGCTCCGCATAATATTCCACTCGTGCACTTCAAATCCTATAGCAATGCTTAATGAGTGGTTGCGTTCTTTCTATTTATTACCCTTAAATTCAGAAAGGCTTATTTGCGGTAAAACCTGTCGATCAGCAGTGTAGTCGACAGTTCCATGAATTCTCCCTCAAGTTGTCCGCTTGAGGATACTAGTCTAAAACCCCATAGTAGCCTTACTCTAGTAAAAAATGTGCATATATCATGGTCAAACCTAGTCAGGTCAATATGCTGTCCACATAATGATCTTTAATATAAGCCTTGTCCAAAAGTCCTTCGGGTTTTCTATAATCCCAACAAACACAACCACGTTATGTGCATTAATTTGGAGAACTAAATGTCAATATGGTGATTGTAAATATATAAATAGTCGAGTTTGGTGGGGATGGTCCTAACCCTTTTGTTTTACCGAAAATGAGGCACGAGGTCCCCAGCTTTGGTATGGTTAGCACACCTTCACTCTTGCTGGACTGGTGGAGGAATCTTCCATCAGATGACCAAATCAATGAATGAAAAGAGAGGGCCGCCAAATTTAGTAAGAAGCTAGAATATTTGGAATACAACCTATTGGAATTGGAAGGAAAAGTGAGGAAGAGTGTTACCAACTGCTAGAATGCTGAGGGAAACGAAGGGGGACATTTGACAAAGGAATTCTTACTGGTGAACCTACCTGAACTGGAAAATTTGATCAACGAGAGCATTCAATCTAAGGAAGGTCCTTCTGAGACCAAATAAATTAGGTTTACTCGCTTTCCAAGTAGTGACTTATTTTTATTGTCTTAGTGTTGTTTTGGGATTCGTCTATTTTTATATTATGAAATGAAGCACTCATTGGCATTAAAAGTTTTCCAAATTTATTTGTCACTACGCCTACCTCAAGCACAACGAGGTTCCCAAAGTAGGACACGAATTTACATTTCCGCAATATGTGTTTAAATACCGAAAACATTTTAGGATCCTCACTAACTTGTTAACTTTTTTGTTTTTCCTTATTTTAATTATTCCCATCCCCTTAGGTTGGTTCACTCATACTGGCCTCATCAGCATATCATTCCAGATCTAGAAGCCCTCTATCCCCTCCTCCTCCAAGCAACACCAAGGGCAGAGGAAAAACAAAAATGGATGACTTAAGTGGTATCTGAAAGGAGAATATTGAGAACACAGAAACCTCAGATGACCGTAGTACTTCGGCCCCAAATGATCTAGTCTTGATACTGGAACAATAGATACTGGAACTACAAGGAGAACTTGAGCAAGTTTGCATCTTGGCGAACCTGTCACTCACCTTAAATGTCCCCGACATCTACCAACAAAACACAAAGAACCCAGCACTCCTCAGAACACACAAAACCAACATTCACAAAATCATTCCACACCAAATCAATATGCAACTCCACCACAAAATCTCAATCCATTACCAACTCCGCCACAACAGCACCATTAACAAATTCAGTACCCAACAACCACCACTTACCACACTCCCCAAAATACACCACAACTCATTCCTGATCCCCAAAATTCCACCAATGACCATCATTAAACCCAAATACCTGGCACCCATCAAAGCAACCCCATATATGTGGAAACTGTACCTCACTCTACCCAACCAATCTCCTATACACCGGAATCCTCTAAGAAAGACCTTCTCATTAAAAATATGGCTGAAGAGCTCAAGAAGTTAACCATCCAAGTTTAGGGTGTTGAAGAAGACAGGGAATAGAATGTTTGAACTATGAAAACCTATGCATACAACCAGATGTGGAACTGCTAGAAATGTACAAACCTCCCAAGATCGAGATGTTCAACGGCACAGGTGATCACATGGTTCATCTAAGGACCTATTGTGACAAGCTTGTTGGGGTTGGGAAAGATGAAAAAATCTGGATAAAGCTCTTTATGAGGAGTCCTACCGGGATGCTTTGTCCTGGTATATCAGCCAAGATCCCAAGAAATGGTCCAATTGGGTAAGTATGGTATCAGATTTCATGGACCGATTCAGGTTCAACACAAAGAACGTACCAGATGTTTTCTACATTCAGAATCTTAAAAAGAAACCTAATGAGACTTTCCGTGAGTATGCTACCCGTTGGAGGTCAGAAGCAGCCAAGGTCAGGCCGTCTTTGGACGAAGAATAAATGAACAACTTCTTCGTCAGAGCACAGGATCCGCAATATTATGAAAAATTGATGGTTATCGAAAATCACATTCTCTGATATCATCAAAATTGGAGAAAGAATCGAAGAAGGAATTAAGAGCGGGATGATAGCAAATTTTGAGGCACTACAGGCCACAAATAAGGTGTTACAATCACGTGGCATATCGAAGAAGAAAGATGTTGGGGCAGTAATGGTGGCCCAGGGTCCAAAATCTCCACTTGTCTATCAAACCCCTCCACCCACATATAAAACACCTCCACCCTCATACCAAGCATCACCGCCTATATATCATCCCTCGTCTCCCAGATACTTTCAAACCTCCATTGTCCATCACACCTATAACTCCCAACCATCCCATTTCCAATCACCTCCAACTCACTAAAATTTTCCAAGACCAAGACCCAGCTTTGACCGCAAGCCATCCAGATAATACACTGCCATTACTGAGCCCATCGACCAGTTGTATGAAAGGTTGAAATTAGCGCGTTACGTCACTCTTGTTCCAACTGTGGTATTAGAAAACCCATCCCAATGGGTCAATCCTAACAAAAATTATGCGTACCATTCTGGCATAAAGGGGAACACCACTACTGAGCGCCAAACATTGAAGTATAAGATTCAGACGCTAATTGACAACAAAGTCATACCGGCAAAAAGAAGCCACACTTAATGTCCGAAACAACCCCCTCCCTGAACATAGAAGTGATGGTGTACATGTGATAGAGACGAATGAAGAATGGGACCCTGAGGGGTCAATTGGGCTTATTTGAGAAGGCGATGACTTTAAAGTTGTAGCCACACTTACTCCTATTGTGGTACAGACTCAGGCACCAATCGAGGTTGAGGTAACTACATCAGTTCTATTGGACGTAGAGATGCCTCCACTTGCAGCCACCCCCACTCCATTTGAAGTAGAAGTGATCACACCTTTCATTATGACAGTATCAACCACACCTCTATTCAACTCAAAATCAATACATTAGGATTACATTGCTGAGGCTCAGCAAAAAGGGAAAGCTAAGGTAGACACAAGGAATGACTAGAATTACAAGAGTCTATACACCGAAACATTTGGGAGGATCAAGTAAGGATGCCACTACTAAGTAGCCTATCATTGAGACCAGGACAGATGACCTGTGGAGGAAAGTATAGGCGAAGGAGTATTCTGTTGTTGACCATCTGAACAAAGTCCCTGCTCAGATATCTATCCTGTCACTATTGCAGAATTTAGAGGCACACAAGAACGCTTAAATGAAAGTGTTAAGCGGGGTTATGTACCCAATAACATCACTGGGGGACAACATGGTTGGGAAAGTACTAGAAAGTCATAAGATCATCTTCCATGAGGATGGACTGCCACCTGAGGGGCCGAATCACAATCGAGCATTGCATATTACGATGCAATTTGAAGACAAGTTCATTGACAAGGTCTTGGTTGATGGAGTTTCAAGCCTAAATATTTGTCCATTGGACACTCTGAAAAGGTTGGAAAAAGGTTTCCATGAAATACGGATAGGAAGTATGACTGTGAAAACTTTGGATGGGTCCTAGAGGGCCACGATCGGAGAAATCAACCTTTGCTTATAGATGGGGCCAACTTGGCTTGACGTCGAATTTCAGGTACTCGACATACCAGCCTCATATAACCTTCTATTGGGCCGACCATGGATCTATGCCGCTGGGGCCGTACCTTCCACATTATATCAAGCCATGAAATTCGAATGGAATTGTCAGGAGGTGATCATTCACAGAGATGGGAGTAACCCATTTACATTAGTCAAACCATCCCGGCCATTGGACATAGAAAAAGGCTAGGAGGGGAAACCTATCATCACATTGAACGGGTCAATGCCGTCGAGAAGGATAAGTGGTGGAGTAACAAAATAAAAAGCATACTAGCATGATCTAGATATGAACCTGGCAAAGGGTTGGGAAAGAACCTTCAAGGTATCACTAAACTGATACAACTGAAAAATCATGGTACCACCTTTGGGATCAGATACCAGTACATATAGAAACTGTAAAAGGATTGGTCACATTCATCTCGTGGACCATATTACCCTTTTGAGCAGTCAGTACCATATTTGGAACAAGCTTTTCATCAGACTGATACGATATGGGGGACTGCAGAGGAAGAAGCACTAGCTGGATTGAAGAATTTATTCTTGGAGGATGAAGACATGGACTGCAGTGCCATAATTGAGGTAGAGGAGGAAGAAGGCCTCACTATTTATACCGTAAATAAGGGAGTTGTTCTCATAAACTGGACCGCCACACCATCGCGAGCCCACCGAGTCCCTGGGTAGCCTGGCAGATTTTTACTTTTGTAGCCGTTCTAGGAATTTAAGATTTCCAGTAATTATGTTTAAGATTTACTTGTTTCAAAATAAATGCTCGATTTATCGAGCCAAACTTTGTCTAAATGATTTTCTCAGTTTTAATCAAATGCATTTGTTCTCTATCATAATTTATTACTATTCATATACTTTCTCCTTATACAGTGTTATTATTACTTTTCCTGATGAGCCAGTGGCTGTGACATGTAATAAGGTAACGCAACATGAGAGTAGTGATTCAGATGAAAAAGATGAGATACCCGAGGAAATTTTTGCATGGTCATATGATGACATGACCGGCTTGAGCACATCTATAGTAGCTCACAAGTTGCCTACTAATCCCATGTGTCCGCCAGTCAAGCAGAAACTCAGAAAGTTCAAACCAGACATGAGTTTGAAAATCAAGGAGGAAGTTACCAACCAGATCAAAGACAAAGTTCTCAGGGCAGTTGAGTACCCAACCTAGTAAGCTAACATTGTGCTAGTTTCGAAGAAGGATGAGAATGTCAGAGTATGTGTCGACTATCGGTATTTAAATAGAGCAAGTCCCAAGGAGGACTTCCTACTGCCAAATATACACATCCTGATTGATAATTGTGCCAAGCATGAACTCTAATCCTTTTTAGATTGCTTTTGTCTTATCACAAGATTTGGATTGATGAAGAAGATGCAGAGAAGACAACTTTCATCATATGGTGGGGTGTATACTGTTACAAGATGATGCCATTTGGTCTGAAGAATGTTGGGGCCACTTACATGAGAGCCATGACAACCATCTTCCATAATATGATACACAAAGAAATAGATGTGTATGTGGACGATGTTGTTATCAAATCCAAGAAGGTCGTAGATCACATAGTGGACCTGACAAAGTTCTTTGACAGGATAAGGAGGTACAATTTGAAACTGAACCTCGCAAAGTGTGCATTAAGGGTTCCCGCAAAAAAATTATTGGGATTCATTGCCAGTTGTCGAGGCATCGAGCTGGATCCATCTAAAGTCAGGGCTATTTAGGAATTACCACCACCTAAGAGCAAAGAGGACGTGATGAGCTTCCGAGGACGTTTCAACTATACCAGTCGCTTCATAGCACAGTCCACAGTCATATGTGAACCTATATTCAAGATGCTGAGGAAAGATGGTGAAACAAGCTGGACAGAGGATTGTCATAAAGCTTTTGACAAGATCTAGGAGTACCTGTCCATACCACTAGTTCTGGTCCCACCAGAACCGGGATGATCTCTGCTACTTTATCTTTTTGTCTTAGATGGAGCCTTCGGATGTGTTTTGGGACAACATGACGAGATATGAAGAAAGGAGCAAGCCATATATTACTTGAGTAAGAAGTTTACACCTTATGAAGCACTGTATTCTCTGCTTGAACGCACTTGTTGTGGTTTGACCTGGACTGCTCAGAAATTGAGGAATTACTTCTATGCCTACACTACATACCCCATATCCAGGATGGACCCTCTGAAGTACATATTTCAAAAACCTATGTCGACTGGAAAGTTGGCCAAATGGCAGATATTGTTAATTGAGTTTGAAATCATCTACATAACTCAAAAGGCAGTCAAAAGACAAGTGTTGTCTGACCATTTTGCTGAAAATCCAATGGGAGAAGAATACAAACCTATGAAAACATATTTCCCTTACGAAGAAGTATCATTCGTAGGAGAGGAAATTACCCAAGCATATGACGGTTGGAGGACGCTCTTTGATGGAGATACAAATTTTAAAAGAGTAGGCATTGGAGCGGTTTTGGTATCGGAAACGAGTCAGCATTATCCGTATATTCTAAACTCAGATTTTCCTATACCAACAACATGGCAGAGTGTGAAGCCTACATACTAGGACTCAACATGGCAGTCGACACGAACATTCAGGAGCTGTTGATGATCGGTGATTCAGATTTGCTTGTGCACTAGGTAGAAGGAGAATGGGCCACCAAGAATTCCAAGATACTGCCATATCTGCACCATGTGCAGCAGTTGAGAAGGAGATTCACGAAGATAGAATTCCGACATGTGCCCAAAATTCAGAATGAGTTTGCTGATGCATTGGCCACCTTGTCATCTATGTTGCAACATCCGGATAAGAATTACAT
Source organism: Nicotiana glauca (assembly GCA_026770625.1). Taxonomy (NCBI): domain Eukaryota; kingdom Viridiplantae; phylum Streptophyta; class Magnoliopsida; order Solanales; family Solanaceae; genus Nicotiana; species Nicotiana glauca. The sequence goes on from MU706902.1 coordinate 44,756, forward strand.
TGATCCCATTCCAGTGAGGATCCATAATTAGCTGGCATATTGTGCTCATGTTAAAGAAGAAGCAGATGGAAATCCTTGGTTCCATGACATCAAGGAATACTTATCAAAAGGAGAATACTCGAAGCATGCAAATCACACTCAGAAATGCACACTTCGGATATTGTCAAATTACTTCTTCCACAGTGGACGGAACTTGTATAGAAGAACTCCTAATTTGTGTTTATTAAGGTGTGTCGACGCAAAGGAAGCTTCTAAGCTACTTGAGGATGTGCATGCTGGGACCTGTGGCCCAGACATGTATGGTTTCATCTTGGCTAAAAAAATACTCAGGGCAGGTTACTTTTGGATGACCATGGAGACGGATTGCATTCAGTATGTCCGCAAATGCTTTCAACGTCAAGTGCATGCCGATATGATAAAATTGCCGCCAAATGAGCTTAATACAACAAGCTCACCTTGGCTATTCACCGCATGGGGAATGGATGTTATTAGTTCGATTGAGCCTACTACTTCAAATAAACACATATTTATTCTGGTAGCCATTGATTACTTCACAAAATGGGTAGAAGCTGCATCTTACAGAGCTGTAACCAAGAAAGTCACCACAAATTTTGTCAAGGATCATATTATTTGCCGATTTGGAGTTCCCGAGTCCATTGTTACTGATAATTCTGCCAATCGAAATAGTGATATGATGAAGTCCATGTGTGAAATTTTCAAAATCAAACACAAGAATTCCACAGCCTATAAGCCTCAGATGAATGGATCTGTAGAAGCCGCCAAAAAAAAACATCAAGAAGATACTAAGGAAAATGGTAGAGAACCACAAACAATGACATGAGAAGCTTTATTGGGATACTGCACCACGATTTGTACATCAACCGGGAAAACTCCCTGCATGTTGGTTTATGGTATCGAGATCGTCATCCCAGTCGAGGTGGAGATTATTTCTTTAAGAATCATACAGGAAGTTGAGCTCAGCGATGCAGAGTGGATAAAGAGTTGCTATGAACAATTGGCCCTTATCAATAGAAAGAGGATGAACATAGTATGTCACGGCCAACTTTATCATAACAGAATGTCTAGAGCTTTCAACAAAAGGGTCAAACTACGGCAATTCGCACCAGGTCAGTTGGTGCTGAAGAAGATCTTCCCACATCAAGATGAAGCCAAAGGAAAATTATCTCCCAACTAGCAAGGTCAGTACATAGTTCACAGGGTGCTGATAGGGGGAGCACTCATACTTGTAGAAATGGATGGAGAAATCTGGCCAAAACCAATCAATTCAGATGCAGTCAAAAGATACTACACTTAGATTATTTACATTTCCTCATCCGATGTAATCTCTCTTTAAGAGGGGATACGTAGGCAGCCCTATGGGTTCGGTCATATCATAATAAAATTTTCATTTCCCCCAAATATCATAAATTGGGGAAGAATTTTGAGGAGGACACTCAAATTTCGGAGCAAGTCCAGCCAACGCCATCTCATGTCGGATGGTCAGGAACCAGTTATGAAATTGGGGCATAATTTTGAGAAGAATTCTCAAAATTATGAAGAAGGTTCAACCAGGCCTATCATCTGCCAACAACCAAAAGATCATCTACCAAACTGGGACAGAATTTTGACGAGGATCTCAAAATTCCCATATAAGAGAGCTGCAATGCCTTTGAGATGCGTTATAGTCACTAGTTCATCTAAATGTATCAATATATTTCTAAAACAGCTATATTTTTACCAATTATTACATATTTTCGAAAATGCTATTCTATAACAGTCAGGTGACACCCAGGGGAACTCGAAAGGCTTTCAGAACTGAGCAAAACAAAGCCAGCGGACAGAAGAATGAACCAACCTCCCCTCACAAAACTTACAACTTTCTTTGAACATAGGCACATTTGATGTAATGATAGCGCTCGCAAACATATATACACAAAGCAAATTCACTATCCATCTGACCATCAGACACTGAATATATCTCCAGCTAAGACACACACTACTCTTACTTGCTACTCACTCTTTGCATGGGACTAATCCATGTCCCCCATATTTTCATGAGGATAATTCTTGCCTCCCTACTTGAACGAGGCTAATCTTTGCCTCCATATTTGTATGAGGCTAATCCCTACCTCCATATTTGCATGAGGCTAATCCCTGCCTCCATACTTGCATGAGGCTAATCCCTGCTTCCATATTTGCATGAGGCTAATCCCTGCCTCCATACTTGCATGAGGCTAATCCCTGCCTCCATATTTGCATGAGGCTAATCCTTGCCTCCCTACTTTCATGAGGCTAATCCTTGCCTCCATATTTGCATGAGGCTAATCCCTGCCTGCATATTTGTCTGAGGCTAATCCCTGCCTCCCTACTTACATGGGGCTAATCTCTGCCTCCCTACTTGCATGAGGCTAATACTTGCCTCCATATTTGCATGAAGCTAATCCCTGTCTCCATATTTGCATGAGGCTAATCCTTGCCTCCATACTTGCATGAGGCTAATCCTTACTTCCCTACTTGCATGCGGCTCCATACTTGCATAAGGCTAATATGTGCCTCCATATTGCATGAGGCTAATCCTTGCCTCCATACCTGCATGAGGCTAATCTTTGCCTCCATACCTGCGTGAGTCTAATCCTTCCTCCATGCCTGTATGAGGCTAATCCTTGCCTCCATATTTGCATGAGGTTAATCACTGCCTCCCTACTTGCATGAGGCTAATCTTTTCCTCTATATTTGCATGAGGCTAATCCTTGCCTCCATATATGGATGAGGTTAATCCTTGCCTCCTTATCTGCATAAGGCTAATCCTTGCCTCCATATTTGCATGAGGCAAATAACTACCTCCATACTTTCATGAGGCTAATCCCTACCTCCATATTTTCATGTGGCTAATCCCTAACTCTATATTTGCATGAGGCTAATCCTTGCCTCCCTACTTGCATGAGGCTAATCCTTGCCTCCATATTTGCATGAGGCTAATCATTTCCTCTATACCTGCATGAGGATAATCCTTGACTCCATAACTACATGAGGCTAATCCTTTCCTCCATATCTACATGAGGCTAATCCCTGCCCCCATATTTACATGAGGCGAATCCGTGGCTTCATACTTGCATGAGGCTAATCCTTGCCTCCATATTTGCATGAGGCTAATCCTTGCCTCCCCAATTGTATGAGGCTAATCCTTGCCTCCCCAATTGCATGAGGCTAATCCTTGCCTCCGCATTCGCATGGGACTAAGAACTGTCCCTTTTTCGCATAATTTTGCTCTATTTCTAACACTATCTATTCACTTTTCAATCGGGGTAAGCTCTGCCCTCCATTTCACAAGACTAAGCCTTGTCTTGTTAACATCATTACTTCATATCATGGGCTGAAATATTGCCAACCTATCAAAGGCGTCATATTCTAAAGGCATCATCCTTATAACCGAAAGACACCATGTCATGGCCTGTGAATCTCTCCAATTTGCATATAATTATTCAAAGGCGTCATGGTTCAGAGACACCATTTTTATGGCCCGAGAATATCATTTCATGGCCTAAGAATCCCTCACTATATAATTCATGGCCCAAGAAGTCATGGTCCAAGGACGTCAACTTTAACTGTCCAAAGACAACCTTCATATTCCGAAGGGATCTGCATCATGCTTAAATTTCCGCAAATATATGTTTGTAGCATATTTTATTTGAAGGTAACTAGTAAGCAACCACTATCCTAGCAGGAGCGATCTCACATCAGTTCCTTCAACTATCCTGAACCTTAACCGCTCACCATAGCCGTTTCCGCATCGCGTGTCCGTTCTTGCAATAATTTCATCAGCATATTCTGCCTTCCAGAACTACACACGGCCTGATTCCTGTAAAACCAGGGATATGTAGGCAAATCAAAGGCCAGAGTCCGACCTCTATCTTTCAAAACATCCCATCCGGTCAAAATTGGTCATCATTTCTTTACCTGAAAACTCTTTCATCCTTCCCGGGTAAAGAGGGGTATCTGTTGATACCCAATTTTTCCCTATACATATTTTTAATATATATAAATACTTTCAAAATAGCTTATATGTATATATAAGCATTCATAAGCATTTTATAATTTTTCTATAATTTTAAAGGCTTCAAATTAATTTATTTCCTCTCTTTTTACTCATAAAATCTCCAATAATTATCATTCAAATTATTTTTTGTGGTGATTTAGCCATATAAATACTGTATTTATGCCAAAATATTGTTAAAATATTTTGAGTGCATTTTTTATAATTGCATTTGCATTTTTAAGCTAATTTGCACATATTTGCAATACTAGCCCTATTGATGTATAATTACATTTATATGCATAAAATGATCTTCTATATTTTTAAAATATTAAATAGCTATTTTAAATCATTTTAGTATACGGGATTTTTTTGTATAAATCATTTATTATTTATTATAAAGAATATAGGGTTAAATTGGCTATTTAAAACTTAGCCAAATTGAATTTCAATTTTAGCCTAAATTCAACCCAATACCCAGTTCAGTTCCTGATTAAATTACCCAGCACAGCACCTAAATACATCTACCTGACCCAAGACCCCATCATATCATGGATGTTGATCTAAAAGATCAATGGCCCTCGTTAAAACTTGCCTTTTAATACCAAACGACCCCCAACCCTAATCATTTGAACCCACCCCGCCGCTGTAAGGTCCTCTCTGCTCTCAAAATGGTCTCAAACTAACTAATCTTCCAATGCAGACTTCCCATATCCGGTGATCTCTCATCGCCGCTTACGCCTCCAATGGCTTCTCTCATGCCATTCTCGCCTTCTCAAAGGTCCTCAAGGGCCCAAGGCCACGCCGACTTGCATCTAAGGTTCATCTACTACATGTTCCTAGGTATTCCAGTGTGATTTCAAGCGAAATCATTCTATTGCTACGATCCTTGGGATTCTAGACAGGTTTCTTCATCTCTATATGGGTTTCTTTCGAAACCCTAATTTCTTTTCTACACCTCCTAGATATGTACATATCTAGGACGATTTGAGTTTGTTTCTTGAATGTTTTACACTATCCTTGAGGTTATTTAAAAGAATCATGTAATTTCAAGTGTTTTTCATCTTCTTCTAAAATAGGGGTTTTCATAACTTCTTTTTAAAACATTGTCTAACTTATTCTTTGTGTTTAAACTTCTATTTCTTACATATTTTAACTGAATCTATGAGTCTACTATGTCTTAACTCGTCTATGCTGAAAGCCCTAATTTTTTGGGGTCTTTCATTTGGTTATGTGTATTAGCATGACTGATCGATCCTCGTTTTTGAGTTTCTATGATTTCTTGCGACTATCTTGCCTCGATATGTTTCTACTGAGTTTCTTAGCCTAAACTTTCACTGATTCTATGTGCTTGTGTTCATCTTTACTGTTCAAGACTTGCCTCTTTCTCATTGAATCAATATTGTTTAACTTTCATGAGTTGTATGTCGACTCTTGAATATCCATGTCTTACTTTATTTATATGCTAAATGCTAACTCATTTCATGAGTTTCTCTTTGATTGATTCTACATTTCCTGTTTCTTGTTCTGATTTGAAAACTTTTTTTCAAACCTTCGATTCTTACCTTTCTACTCAATGTGATTGATTTTCTTGCCTAAATTAACTTTTCTTACCTTGTCTGCGTGGTTACTTGATTCTTACCGACTATCTCCTTATTTCCTTGTTTGTTATGCTCCAGTTACACATTGATTTCTTTCCTCATTTGCTACCCGTTCTTACCATTTGAATTGATTCCTTTAATTGAGGGAGTACTAGTACTGATTTTGCCCTAATTGGTTCTAAATTCCATAATTACTATACAATTATGATTCTTGCCTTATTTTACCTTGTTTCGAACTACTATGTATATGCTTTCTCATTAACAGTCAACACATACGAACACATTAGTCCAAAACTCTCTCACACTCAAAACTTTTCTGCTCTCTCTCTTTGGTTACTTGCTATTATTCTGAGTTAGTTGGCTGCAAGCCAAGGCTAATTATTGTGTTCTTCTATTCTTCACTTTGTGTTTACTATCTCTTTACTAGTATGTTCTAATTTTAATTCAAGTCCTAAAACCAATATGTTTCTTTTAGTGCTTCAGTCTATCATGTTTCTAATTTGTTTCTATTTATGGTTCTGTTGTTCAACACGTAATTAACATGTTTACATTATTACTTCATCTAGCATGATAGTCTAACCCTCTTAAGGCCTTCTAGAACATGTTCTACTCCCCTAGTAGTCTGTCCCAACATGACTCCACCTGTTTTGAATGCTGGTTTATTTGTTATCCAGTTTTGATATGCATTTGCTTTGCAAACTGATTTGTCACTTTAACTGTCCGATTCCATGATTGTTTCTGAAGTTCATAAGGTGTTGGTACCACTAGCTATCCTCTAATACCATGAACCCTCACAAGAACTGCAATGCTCATGTATATTATGTGCTATATGTGTCCTCAATTCCCATCACCCCTGTGTGAAGGACTATTGTTTAAGGGTTGCTGAATCTGTCTTGGCTATATGTTTGATCTGTTGTTTATTTGATTACACAAATCTTGTTAAAATGTTTTACTGATCCACTCTTCTATTTATAAAACTACTGAGTCTTTTCAGATACTGATTTCCTATTAAAACTTTTTCAAAAACTATGTCAAGTACTCTCACCCCACTATTAGGTCTTTCAGTTCTGCCCCTCCAATGTATGACTGCCTTGGGATCCCTATGAGATCCCTCTAATCTTTGATGCACTGGAGTTTTCTCTTCCATACTGCACTTACTCAGTACTGGTTATAAAGTCTAGGTGTGAGCACTGGCAAGATCCTTGAGATCCTTAGGAAACTCTAATGCACCTAGACAATGATATTGTCTATGGAATTTGACATTTGAGGCTATTAGAGAGTTGAGAAAATCATTTGGGCCAATTTTCAGGCTCCCTATAATGTAACTTCTTGTTTTCTTTTCTACTTATTTAATTCATGCAATATTGGTATGTAATAATTTGTTTTAAATGAATATTGGGGATGGATAGTGAAAATGGGAGGGTAGCTATGCATGTTATAGACGTAAAATGGGTAGAAACCATGCTTTAGGTTTACATTTTCTATATGTGCAATAGAATCCATGTTTATGACCAGCATGTGCAAAGCATATCATGTATTAGAGACCATGCTCTTAGGTTTCATGTATACCGTTTCAGCATCTCACTTTGACATTCTTTCTATCACTCAGAGATCCTGTTCTAGGACAAAGGGCATCAAAAAAACTGCGACTCCTGCATACTTGATAGCATGCTCGACAATTTTGTAACCTTTATGCATTTGGAAATAGAAATTCTGCAATTATCTTGTGCATTCAGAAATTCTGCTTTAGGAATCTTGCATATCAATCACTCTATACCTTATGTGTGCATATTGGGTACCATGTTTAGGTTCTCGCTGATCCTCACTCAGCTACGCCTAGTTAAACTACTGATGCATGAAAAGGAATATAAATAATCTCATCCTACTTTAAATAAATTAGTAATAACCATGTATCTTTGTAACACCTAAACAGCATGCTCTTGGGCAAAAATGACTTCTGAACTTCTAATGCTTCTGGTAACAACTGTGCACTATCCCATGCCTAGGAAAGCCTTAGGTATTCAATTCTTATAAAATTTGAAACTGCCTTTTGTGTGAATTGCCTAATAATTAACAGGCTTAAAATTAGTAGGCAAACTGATTATGGCCCTGCTTCTGGGTTACAAAATAAAAACTGCATATCTCATGTGTTTTAATATTCACCTAGACATCATGTCTTAGGATACTGTTTAATAATATTGCCTTTATTTGTGTTTGAGTCGTGCTGTTTACATGCACTATCTGTGGAGGTGAACTTGAGCCTCTTATCTGCTATTTCATGCTTTTATTTGTTGAAGTCCTTTATGTTCTTTCTTTTTGCCTTAGTATTTTCTCTTTTAAACCTTAGGGGTCTGTCTATAATGTGCTATAGGTAGAGGTTTTAAAATCTTCCAGGACCATTAAGAAGGGACGGGTAACAATACGCAATAGAGATCGCTAACCAACATCGCTTTAATAACCGCTATGGGGTGGGAAGGGTAGATATGTGATATGATAACTACACGCTAATGTCACGTGTAGCCCTTCATTGAGAAGTGTTTATCGGACATTGTGTGGGGTGATCCTAAAGGCTAACCAACCTAGGACCCCTCCTTTCCCAAATTCCTTATGTTCAAAACTTTGTTTTTTTATATGTACACAACTTGTTCAAATTCTTTGTCTTATTATTTGGGTCATACAATGTACAACATGCTTTATTTTCAATTATTTATTTCAAGTACTTATTCATTAAAGGACTAATTCATAAATATAAGTTCGGTCGGGACCCACAGTTATGGACCGAGAAGGGTGCCTAACATCTTCCCCTCAAGGTTATTTCGAGCCCTTATCCTAAATCTCTGGTAATGCAAACCAATCCAAGAGTTAATCGCTCTAGGTGCCCTAACACACCTTAATCCGTTAGGTGGAGACTCTTCAAAATACCCAATTCCCAAAAGGAAATGAGTTACTACCCCGATGAACGTGAACCCGGACTCTCTCCTGGGAGGGAAAAAAGGGGGCGCGACAATGATGACCCAAAAGCTCATCACTTGATATGCTACTGAATTTTGTGTTTCGAGGCCTTAAAAGCCTCCTTTTATCTCACCTTGATTTGCGTGTGCGGTCCGAGCGTGTATCCGGAATTCTTTTATCTGAAAATTTGATAAAAATGCTAATTTGGCCTTTAAAATTGAATTTAAATTGACTTCGGTCAACATTTTAGGTAAACTGAACCGGACCCGAACCCGTGATTTGATGGTACCGGAGGGTCTGTAAAAAAATAAAGGACTTGGGCGCATTCCCGGAATTGAATTCCGAGGTCCCAAGCCCGAGAAATGAATTTTTGAAGAAAATCGTTTAACTAAAATTTTAAGAGTTTTTAGAAATTTAAATGTATTTGAAATTTATGGTATCGACGCTGTATATTGGTATCGGAGCTTGATACAGGTCTTACATGGTATTTAGGTTGAGCCAGTAAAATTTGGTAAGAAACAGACTTGATACAATGTGAATTGGACCCTCGGTTGTAAAATTTGAACTTAAGAGTTCTTGAGATTCTTCTTTGATTTGATGTTAAATTTGTTGTTAAAGGTGTTAATTTGGTGATTTAGTCACATGAGTAAGTTAATATAATATTTTTGATTTAGTATGAATGTATGGTTTGGAGCCCCGAGGGCTGGGGTAAGTTTCGTATAGGTTTTGGAAGGTTTTCACACTTAGAAAAGTTGCAGGTTTTACTGCTTCAGGTGCATAGACATTTTGTGCAACACGATTGCTTAGTAACTCTCACGATCATGAAAGGGAAATTGGGACTAGGGTGGATATGTTCTTTAGGAACGCGAAGCCATAGTCGCAAACGCGGAGCACTAGGGGATTGCTCATCGTGGACGCGACCGATGTCACGCGAACGCGTAGTTTAAAAATGGAGGTGTGCTGGGGACTTGTCATTTCTTCTATTCGAATGTGTAATGTTATCCGCGAACGCGAAGGTAAGGGATGCTTACCCTTCGCAAACGCGTAGGGGAACTCGCGATTGCGTAAGTCCACTTCTCTCAGCCCTTCGCAATCGCGACAGTATTCTCGCGAATGCAATGAACATTGTCGCCCAGCACTTAAAACAATATCAAAGTCAGAATTTAGCCCATATTTTCAAAACTAGAGGGCAATGGAACGATTTTCAAGGAACAAGTTCTTCCCAAAGCATTGGTATATGATTCTAAACCTTTTTCTTTTGATTTCCGACTGCTTTTCATCAATCTTTATCCAAAGATCTAGGGTTTTTATAGTAGAAATTGGAAAAGCCCTATAAAAACTAATACTTCGAATTGAATACTTGGAATTTAGACCTCGTTTTGGGGTCGGATTTCAAAACTAATTGCATATTTAGGCTCGTGGGTGAAGGGTGATCGAGTTTTGGTCTGAACCTTGAGTTTTGTCCTAGCCTCGTCACTACTTTGCCAAGATTAGGGTCGATACTTACTAGCACATGGGGTTGGTTGTGCTGATACTACACTCTGTACTATGTGCAGATCTTGGTACCATAGATTTTGGACCTTAGAGTGGTTGCTGCCTTCAGTCCAGCGGAGACCCGAGGTAGTCCTGCAGACGTCCGCAAGCCTTAACATCACCTTCTATTCTTATATTCTATTTTCATTTACTTCAGAGACAGGTTGTATCTTTCTTTCTAGACAATTGTTTGTAGTTTTCTAGATGTTCCGTGATATTATGACACCGATTCTGGGTAGAGATGTACTTTGTATTTTTTGTACTAGTATTTGGCTAAGTTATCAGATTTCACCTTTCACATTTATTTAAATATTATTATTATTATTCCACTATTGATCGCATGTTCATTTAAAAATTGTGAAAAGGATTAAGAAAAAGGATAATAAGATATGTAATACTCGGCTTGCCTAGATTTCAAGAGTAGGCGCCATCACGACTCCCGAGGATGGGAAGTCCGGATTGTGAAAAGTTGGTATCAGAGCTCTAGGTTGCTTAGGTCTCACAATTCACGGACAAGCTTGGTAGAGTCTAAAAGATCTGTACAGAGACATCTGTGCTTATCCCCTAGAGGCTGCAGAGTTAGGAACAGTTTCACTTCTATCTATCTTTGTCGTGCGGTTTGGTTTCTCAATACTAATTGAATTTCTACTCTGTTCTTTCGTAGATGGAGAGAACACGTGCTTTTTCATCCACTGACCAGCAGCCCGAGCCCCTAGTAGCAGTTCCCACGAAGGATAGATGATGGGGCCGAGGCCGTGCTAGGGGCCGAGGCAGGGGAAAAGCTTAGCCTAGAGCAGCAGCACCAGTGGCAGAGCCTCATATAGAGTTTGGTGATGAGGTTCCGTCCTAGACAATTCCGGTGGGCCCAGCTCAGGTTCCAGAGGGATTCATTGCTACCAGTACTCCAGGATGTTGTGGTCCGTCTAGTGGGACTTATGGAGTGTGTCATCCGGGCAGGCTTACTTTCGGTAGCACCAGCCATTTCTCAGGCTGGGGGAGGAGCACAAACTCCCGCTACTCGCACTCCAAAGCAGATGGCTCCCCAATTTCAAACTCCAGCAGCTCAACCATTGGGAGCAGTTCAACCGGGTGTGGTAGCTCAGACCAGTGATTGAGCAATTATGTATGTTGATGCTTTGTGGAGATTGGATAGGTTCACCAAGCTATTCACTACTACTTATGGTGGTACATCTTCAGAGGATCCTCAGGATTACTTAGACAGCTATCTTTAGGTTCTTCAAAACATGGGTATAGTAGAAACCAATGGGCTCGACTCTGCTGCTTTTCGTCTGCCGGGTTCTGCCAATACTTGGTAGAGGGATTATTGTTTGGCTAGGCCAGCTGGGTCGCCTTCCTTGACTTGGGATTAGTTCTCTCAGCTATTTCTGGAGAAGTTTCTTCCTATCACTCAGAGGAAGGACTATCGAAGGCAGTTTAAGCATCTCCAGCAGGGTTCTATGACCGTCACTCAGTATGAAACCAGATTCATTGCTTTGGCTCTTCTTGCTCTTATCGTACTTCCCACCGAGAGAGAGGGGGTAAGGAGATTCATTGAGGGACTCGCTCAACCAATTCGATTGCAGATGGCTAAGGAGACTGGGGACAAGATTTCTTTTTAGGATGCGGCCAATGTGGCCAGGAGAGTTGAGATGGTTCTATCACACGGTAGTGGTCAGGGGTTTGACAAGAGGCCCCATCATTCAGGCAGGTTCAGTGGTGCCTCATCTGGAGGTAGGGATTCTTTTGGTAGGGGCTATCCTCCCAGGCCGTTTCATTCAGCACTTCAGACTTCTCATGGTGCTTTATGTGGCCATGGTTCTCATATGCAGTATTCTAATTAGTAGTCCTACCGTGCAGCATCAGCTCCTATCAGAGCCCGTCCTATTCAAAGCTATTATCATGGTCAGCCGGCCCGCCAGGGTCAGTCTCAGTTCCCTCAGCTACAACACTCAGGTGGATTCTTTGAGTACAGTATGTATGGTCATATCTAGAGGGCTTGTTCGAGATTATTGGGTGTTCAGTCATTGCAGCAGGGATCCCATGCTATGGTTCAGGCACCAGGTGTTCCACCGCCCGCTCAGCCAGCTAAGGGTGGGGGTAGAGGTGCTAGAGGTGGAGGTAGAAGTATTAAAGGTATAGGTTAGGCCGCTAGAGGTGGAGGCCAGCCAGCAGGAGGCCATCCCAGGGACGTAGCTCAGAGTGGTTGTGTCCACCCTAATGTTATGCTCCTCCAGCCAGGCCCGAGGCTGAGGCCTCCGATACAGTTATCACAGGTACTGTTCTGGTCTGTAGTGGAGATGCTTTAGTTCTATTAAACCCAGGGTCTACTACTCCTATGTGTCATCTTATTTTTCCCCGTATTTAATCATGCCTAGTAATCCTTTGAGTGCTTCTGTATATGTGTCTATATGGGGGGGTGATTCTATTGTGGTTGATCGTGTCCATCGTTCATGTATAGCTGTGATTGGGGTTTTGAGACCCGAGTAGATCTATTACTTTTGGATATGGTTGATTTTGATGTCATATTGGGGATTGACTGGTTATTACCTTACCATGCTATCTTGGACTATCATGCCAAGACTTTGACCTTAGCCTTGCCAGGTCTACCTCGTTTAGAGTGGAGAAGGACTTCTTCTTATTCCACCTGTAGGGTTATCTCATATATGAAGGCTCGGCGTATGGTTGGGAAGGGATTTTTGGCATATTTGGCGTATGATCGTGATTCTAGTGCCGAGGTTCCTTCTATCGATTATGTGCCTATTGTTCGTGAGTTTCCAGAGGTATTTCTTGCAGACTTGTCGGGCATGCCGCCCGACAGGGATATTGACTTTTGCATTGATTTGGCTCTGAGCACTAAGCCTATTTCTATTCCGTTGTATCGTATGGCCCCCGCAGAGTTGAAAGAATTGAAAGAACAGTTGCAAGACTTTCTTGATAAGGGCTTCATTACACCTAGTGTCTCGCCTTGGGGTGCGCCGATGTTGTTTCATAAGAAGAAGGACAGATCGATGAGGATGTGTATAGATTATTGGCAGTTGAATAAGGTCACAATCAAGAATAAGTATCCATTGCCGAGGATTACTGATTTGTTTGATCAACTTCAGGGTGCCAAGGTGTTCTCGAAGATTGATTTGAGATCTGGCTACCATCAGTTGAGGATTAGGGCGTCTGATGTCCCTAAGACAACTTTTCACACTTGGTATGGGCATTATGAGTTCTTAGTGATGTCATTTGGGTTGACAAATTTCCCAGCAGCTTTCATGGACTTGATGAACCAAGTGTTCAGCCTTATTTGGATTCCTTCATGATTTTCTTCAGTGATGATATATTGATCTATTCCCATAGCCAGGAGAAGCACGGGCAGTATCTTTAAGTCGTTCTTCAGACTCAAACGGATAGTCTGTTGTATGCCAAGTTTTCAAAGTGTGAGTTTTGGTTGATTTCGGTTGCATTTTTGGGCCATGTTGTACCAGAAGAGGGTATTCAGGTGGATCCTAAGAAGATTGCGGAAGTTTATGACTGGCCTAGACCCACATCAGCTATAGAGATCCGGAGTTTCTTGGGTCTGGTGGGCTATTACTGTTGGTTTGTGGAGAGGTTTTTATCTATTGCAACTACTATGACTAGGTTGACCCAGAAGGGTGCCCAATTCAGGTGGTCGGATGAGTGTGAGCAAGCTTTCAAAAGCTCAAGATATCTTTGACTACGACGCCAGTGTTGGTTTTGCCCACGGGTTCAGAGCCATATACAGTGTATTGTGATGCATCGCATGTTGGACTTGGCACGATGTTGATGCAGAATGGCAAGGTTATTGCATATGCTTCGTGACAGTTGAAGATCCATGAAAAGAATTATCTAGTTCATGATTAGGATTTAGCAGCCATTGTTCATGCACTGAAGATTTGGAGGCATTAATTGTATGGTGTCCCATGTGAAGTGTTCACGGATCACAAGAGTTTACAATACATGTTCAAGCAGAAGGAGCTAAATTTGAGGCAGATGAGATGGTTGGAGCTGTTGAAAGACTATGATATCACCATCTTGTATCATCCGAGAAAGGCCAATGTGGTGGTCGATACATTGAGTAGGAAGTCAACCAGTATGGGTAGCCTTGTGTATATTCCAGTTGGTGAGAAACCACTTGATTTAGATGTTCAGTCTTTGGCCAATCAGTTCGTGAGGTTGTATGTTTCTGAGCCAGTCGTGTGCTAGCTTACACAGTCGCTTGTTCTTCATTATTTGAGCGTATCCGAGATCGGCAGTATGATGATCCTCATTTGCTTGTCCTTAGTGACACAGTGCGGCACGGAGGTGCCAAGTAAGTTACAGTTGGAGATGATGAAGTTTTGAGGATGCAGCATCGTATTTGTGTGCGTAATATGGATGAACTTCGTGAATTGATTCTATAGGAGGCCCATAGTTCCTAGTATTCTATTCACCCGAGCGCCGCTAAGATGTATTAGGACTTGCGGCAGCATTACTGGTGGAGGCAGATGAAGAAGAATATTGTTGCGTATGTGGCTCGGTGTTTGAATTGACAACAGGTAAATTACGAGCATCAGAGACTTGGTGGGTTTTTTCTGAGGATTGAGCTTCCTAAGTGGAAGTGGGAGCGTATCACTATGGAATTTATTGTTGGACTCCCATAGACTCAGAGGAAGTTTGATGCAGTATGGGTTATTGTTGATAGGCTAACTAAGTCAACGCATTTCATTCCTGTGGCAGTCTCCTATTCTACTGAGAGGTTAGTTAAGATCTATATCCGGGAGTTCGTCTTCATGGCGTGCCCATGTCTATCATTTTTGATCGAGGTACACAGTTTACCTCACATTTCTGGAGGGAAGTTCAGCGTGAGTTGGGAAGCGGGTTGAGTTGAGCACATCATTTTATCCCCAGACGCACGGATAGTCCGTGCGTACTATTCAGATTTTGGAGGATATGCTCCGATCTTGTGTTGTGGACTTTGGAGGTTTGTGGGATCAGTTCTTGCCTTTAGTAGAGTTTGCCTACAACAACAGCTACCACTCAAGCATTCAGATGGCTCCCTATGAGGCACTATATGGTAGGCGATGTCGGTTGCTAATTGGATGGTTTAAGCTGGGAGATGCTCAGTTGTTGGGTACATATTTAGTCCAGGATGCCTTGGATAAGGTGAAGATTATTTAGGACATGCTTCATGTAGCTCAATCCAGGTAGAAGAGTTATGCCGACTGCAAGGTTCGTGATTAGCATTTATGGTTGGAAAGCGGGTGTTGCTCCAGGTGTCGCCCATGAAGGGCGTGATGAGATTTGGGAAGAAGGGCAAGTTAAGCCCTAAGTTATTGGTCCTTTCGAGATTCTTGATCGAGTGGCAGAGGTGGCTTACAGACTTGCATTGCCATCGAGTTTATCAGCTGTGCACCCAGTGTTTCATGTGTACATGCTTCAAAAGTATCACGACAATCCATCCCACGTGTCAGACTTCAGCATTGTCCAGTTGGACAAGGATCTGACCTATGAGGAGGAGCCGGTAGCCATTTTGGGCCGACAGGTTCGTCAGTTGAGATCGAAGAGTTAACCTTCTATTCGTGTTCAGTGGAGAGGTCAGCCTACTGAGGCATTTGCCTAGGAGTTCGAGTCCTACATACGGAGCCAATATCCCCATCTTTTCCCTGACTCAGGTACTTCTTTTCTATCTCCGTTCGAGGACGAATGGTTGTTTTAGAGGTGGAGGATGTGATGACCCATCACTTGATATACTAGTGAATTCTATGTTCTGAGGCCTTAAAATCCTCCTTTTATCTCACCTCGATTTGCATGTGTGGTTCGAGCGTATAACCAGAACGCTTTTATGTGACAATTTGATAAAAATGCTAATTTGGCCTTTAAAATTGAATTTAAGTTGATTTCGTCAACATTTTGGCTAAACGGACCCGGACCCATAATTTGACGGTCTCGGAGGGTCTGTAGAAAAAAGGGGACTTGGGCGTATGCCCGAAATTGAATTCTGAGGTCCCAAGCCCGAGAAATGAATTTTTGAAGAAAATTGTTTAACTGAAATTTTAAGACTTTTTGGAAATTTAAATGTATTTGAAATTGATGGTATCGGGCCCGTATCTTCATTCCGGAGCCCATTACATGCCTTATATGGTATTTAGGTTGAGCCTATAAAATTTGGTAAGAAACGGACTTGATATGACGTGAATCGAACCCTCGATTGTTAAAATTTGAACTTAAGTGTTCTTGAGATTCTTCTTTGATTTTGATGCTAAATTCGTTGTTAAAGGTGTTAATTTAGCGATATGATCACATGCGTAAGTCAATATGATGTTTTTGAGTTAGTATGCATGTATGGTTTGGAGCCCCGAGGGCTCGGGTGAGTTTCGGATAGGTTTCGGAAGGTTTTTACACATAGAAAAGTTGCAGGTTTTACTACCTTGGTGCACAGACATTTTGTGCATCGCGATCGCTTAGTAACTCTCGCGATCGCGAAAGGGAAATTGGGACTGGGGTGGATATGTTCTTCAGGAACATGAAGCCACAGTCACAAACGCGGAGCACTAAGGGGTTACTCATCGTGGACGCGATCGGTGTCACGTGAATGCGTAGTGTAAAAATGGAGGTAGGCTGGGGACTTGTCATTTCTTCTATGCGAACGTGTAATGTTGTCCGTGAACGCGAAGGTGAGGGAGGCTTACCCTTCGCGAACACATAGGGGAACTCGCGATCGCGTAAGTCCACTTCTGGCAGCTCTTCGCGATCACGACAGTGTTCTCGCGAACACGATAAACACTGTCGCCTAGCACTTAAAACACTAGCAAAGTCGCGATTTAGCCCATATTTTCATATTTTCTAAACTAGAGGGCATTGAGGCGATTTTCAAGGAACAAGTTCTTCCCCAAAGCATTGGTATATGATTCTAAACCATTTTCTTTCGATTTCCATTTGCATTTCATCAATCTTCATCCAAAAATCTAGGGTTTTTATGGTAGAAATTGGGAATTTGGGTAGAGTTAGGGCTTTTTGAATAATTGGAATTTAGACCTCATTTTGGGGTCAGATTTTGAAACTCATTGCATATTTAGGCGCGTGGGTGAATGGGTGATCGGGTTTTGGTACGAACCTCGAGTTTTGACCAAGCGTTCCCGGGGTCGATTTTTGATTTTTTGGGAAAAATGATAGAAAACCTATAATTAATCATTGGGTATGAATTCTTTAGCATTTATTGATGTTGTTAAATTAATTTGGACTAGATATAAGTAATTTGGAGGCAAATTCTGAAGGAAAAGTAGTGTTTGAGGCTTGAGTTGGCCGTGGAAGTTCGAGGACAGTGTTTGGTCTAACCTTAGCTTGAGGGAATAGGTATTGTGCCTTATTTACTATGTGCTAGTGTAGTGTACGAAGTATAGGTGTGGTAACGAGTACCTATATGTCATTGTCATGCATGGCGGTGAATCTTAAATTGTAAACATTGTTTTCTTTATAAGTACTAGAAATGTCTAAGCTGTTGATTCTCTGTGTTGGGCAAGAATTATGATTATTCTCGTGCTATTTGTTTATTGTTGAGTATTAGTTCCAGTTGAGGTTTCATTTGTGAAGTTAAATGTTGGTGTAAGTTTGGTTATAGCTGAGTCCCTTGCCGGAACGTATTTAATTCTTACTAATTGGTTCCCTTGCTGGGATGCGTTTATTCTTATTCTTGATTCCCCTGCCAGGATATTGTTGTTTGCTTATTGTTCTCTTGCCGGGATTCTTTTGCGATTGGTATTTAATTGTATATTAGGATCGGGTTTCACGCTGCAATAATATTATAGGGGATCGGGTTGTACGCCGCAACAATATTACAGGGGATCGGGTTGCACGCCGCAACATGGAGTAATAAGGGAGGACAAGAGGGGTCAGGTTGCACGTTATAATAGTGAGATATGATTGGATTGGGTTGCATGCCGCAACAGTGATATGTGATTGGATCGGGTTGCACGCGGCAACAGTAATATATCAGTTGGATCGGGTTGCGCGCCGCAACAATAAAGAATAAAAGTGGATATTGATTTGTTACTGTTTTTCTTATTCTTACTGATGCAAACTTTAGAATATTCTTTATGCTTTTCTCCTGAGTTACTATTGGTATTTGGTATTCCCCCGCAACATGTTCCCCTTCCCGTCTTTAACTGCTAGTTTCTGTTATTATTACTTGTCGTATACGCTGTAACTGCACAAGTTTATTTGGTAGTCTTGTCCTAGCCTCATCACTACTTCGTCGAGGTTAAGCTCGACAGTTACCAGCACATGGGGTTAGTTGTGCTGATACTACACTCTGCACTGCGTGTAGATCTCGGTACCAGAGCTTTTGGACCATAGAGTGGTTGCTGCCTTTAGTCCAGGGGAGACCCGAGGTAGTCCTGCAGACGTCCGTAGGCCTTGGCGTCACCTTCTATCCTTATATTCTGTTTTTATTTACTTTAGATACATATTGTATCTTTCTATCTAGACAACTGTTTTTAGTTTTCGTAGATGGTCCATGATATTATGACACCAATTTTGGGTAAAGATGTACTTTGTATTTTTCGTACTAGTATTTGGCCAAGTTATAAGATATATAATACTCAGCTTGCCTAGCTTTCACGAAAAGGCGCCATCACGACTTCCGAGGATGGAAAGTTCAGGTTGTGATAGGTCCATCGCTGAAGCTGCCAAAATTACATTGACAACGAAATTGAGGTCCAGAGAAGGTGTTTTGGATGAAGACAGGGATCGCGGACCGCGATGAGATAGCGCGGCCGCGGAATACCTGACGCGGCCGCGGTGCAAATTCCGCTAAGAGCGAGATAAAGAATCAGAGACCTTGCAATATAAGCTCAAATGAAGAGCAAGGTCCGTGAACATTTTACACGACCGCGATTGTAGCCAACACCGATACGAAAAAATTTACGCTGTCCGCAAAACCTAGCCCAGTCCGTGTCCTAATTTGAAAAAATACGGTCCGCGCTTGCTTTTGCGCGGCCGCGAAAGTTTATGCACTGAGGCGCCCAGTATTCTGCTGACAGCGGAACCTCCGTAGGGGTATTTTTATCCAGTAATTTCAGCTGTGTATAAATAGATCTCTTACGCATTTCTAGGGTATCTTTTGTATTAGGGAGCTCGTGAACAGCCGTACTTTACCACTTTGAGTAATTTTAGAGTAGCTTTAGTATATATTCTTAGATTTTATTCTTGTAATCAACTTTTATGGCTTATATTTCATCTTCATCTTTGATTTCTACCTTGATTATGAGTGGCAAAACCCATTGGCTAGTGTTGTGACCCAACCCTAGTGTGGGTATTTAATGAGTCTTCAATTTTGGGGCTTAATTATTTATGGGTTAGTGATATTTAGCTTGATTCATGCTTTAATAATAAAATTAGTGGTTGCAAACATTGATTCGTGCCTTTATGACTTAGACTCTTCTTGAGAAAGAGTGACTAAGTCTAGGAAAATTAAGCTAACAAGGAATTTGGATGCACTCAAGAGATTGATAGCCCCAATTAAAGGGTTAAACCTAGAGATAGAAATACTCGACTTGAGCTAATTTTACTTGCATTTTTTTAACACCCAATTGGGCTTGCGAAAGCCAATGAGAGCAAAGTCACTCAAATTACCGAGAGGTATAGAGTGAGTAACTATGTGTAAAGGTTATATCACGACCTCAAATATAACAAGCTTGTCCTAAATTTTATATCCCATTAGATACTCATCTAGGTGTAAGTCACTTCCATATTGCTTTTTATCCATTGAGAAATCTTTTACAAAAATAATGTACTTAGATTATTTTCAGCAATCAATAGCATTAAAAGTAGAATAGTAACAAATCCAAAGCATGGTTAGAATAAAGCAACACGCATAGCTAGATTAGATAGAAACCCAACTCCCAACTAATATTAACTTCCTGTGAAAATCGATCCTGACCTTTTTGGTAAAAGCTGCATCGACCACTCCTAGTCATTATATAGTGGTGTAGGGTTGGAGTCGATCACCATTCCATTATAATTAACCCCAAATCAATAAAAATTCTCTCTTCGTACTTTTCTCTACAATACTCTTCTTCTTTTATTGTTTCATAGCATTTTATTTTTAAAATTGCCCCATGGACAAAACAATCTAGGTGGCAGGGCATGAATTTCACATTCATCAGATGAGATTGGTACGGCAGAGGGGGGAGGGGTGGGTCGAGACTATCAACTAGTCAAGGAGGTAATTATGACTAGAAAAAATTTAGGTATACCCTGAATAAACTAAGACAACATAATGGAGTAATGAGATATTCTTAAAAAGAAAAAAAAACACTTCATTTTTGTTCCAAGGAATATATTTTTTCATCTATCATCCAAATGTCATTTTTCTTGATTTTGTAAGACTCCAAAGAGTAGTTGGTTATACTCTCATCATTTGGTTCGCTAAGATTCCAGTTTGGCAGGGCCGACTCATTGAAGCAAGTCAGTTTTAAGTGTTAACAATGGATAAGAACTTGGTAACTAATTTGCATGATTTAAGACTGCTGCAGCTTGATGGTACATAGCTCAGAGGAAGTTACAAGGAATTCCACCGAAGGCTAAGATGGCTATGAAGGCGCAAATTTTCATACAAACATATACTAGCAGATCTGCAACCTGAGAGACTTATTATTGTACATATGCAGTACGTATTCAAACTTCCATTTTACATATTTCTTTTCGTATTAATTAAATTACGTTGTTCTTCAGATAACACCTCCCTTTTTTCCTAATGGTTCTGAAGACGGCTGAGAATCCTTGATCTCAGTTATTCAAGTTACCTTTCTAGAAGTTCCAACTTTGAAGAGCTTCCTAATCTTGTGAGGCTATTTCTCAATTACCGCACAAGGCTGATAGAGATTGATGAGTCAATCAGGCAATTGTATAATTTGTTCTTGTTGAACCTAACGGATTGTGAAGACCTCAGGGGACTTCCACATTATTAATTTTTTTTTCTTCTAGAAATAGGATTTCAAATGGAGGAAGAGTGATACAAGTAAAGGAAGGAAGCAATTAAAGGAGAAGAATTAGAGACAAAGAGTTAAAATGTAGTAGCAGCTAAAGCTAAGTTGGAAGTTGACGTGACAACAATTAGTTATGTTAGTTATAGGTTGTTAGGATTAGTTACAACTTGTTAGCAAATAATAGTAGCATTCTAGATTCTTCAGCTGAGCTTTATATAGTTGATAAATATGTAAATGAGGCATTACATTGAAGATAATAACAACTTTCCGCTCTTTCAATTCTCTGTCTTAATCACAACTATTTTTCTCGGTAATTTCCTGATATAGCAGCCACCTTCTTCGAGTTTGATCTCCTAGATTGATTGATTTCCATTTAGTTATGTTACATTTGCATCAATTGGTATCAGAGCTATCCATCTTTGGCATTATAGATCATGACTCGTAGCAAAATACAAAGAAACTTGTTAAAGAAATGGAGGAAAAATTAACCGCTATTCAAGATCAGTTGCAGAAGTTGATGGACGGAATGATGATTTTGAATGAACATAATGTACAGACTGATAAGGAACTACTAGAATTGAAGGAAACAATGGGAGCAGTGAATCAAAAAGGGAAGGAAAAGGAGCCAGTTAGGGAAAAATCTACTTCTGGTCGAGCTGGGTCAATGGAGATCCAATAAGAGGGAAGAATCAGAGAATTCCACCAAGGTACGAGTACGACTTCTAATAATAATCCCTCACTCGATATTCTAGGATTGAATTTCCTCGATTCTTTTTCCATGATTTGAATACTTAGTTATACAAAGTCGACCAATTTTTCTCTATGGATGAAGTAGCTTTTGATCAGAGGGTTAAGGTGGCTTCTATTCAATTTGATGGAGAAGTTATCACATGGCATATGTCTTATGTGAAGTCTAGGGCTTCAGTTTTCAAACCTATATGGACTGAATATGTATTAGCTCTGAATGAGAGGTTTGGTGAAGGTTTTGAAGATCATATGGAGACCTTAAAGAACTTACAACAAATTGGTAGTGAATGTTTTAAAAGGCGGAGGCATGAGGCGAGGCGTTTTACCTCTGATGAGGCGAGCCGTAAGCCTTGAGACATGGGGCGTAAGTCCCATGGATCTTTAAATTTTACTAATTTCAAGAATTTTAAGATAGTATAAAATAAAAATAATTATAAAAATTACATATAATCACAAAATTATCACAAATAATCTATTAAAAATATTTATAGATTATAATTCAACTATGAATAATACGAAAAGTTTGACATATATCATAATATGTAAATTAGTTGCAACGTCGTTACAGCTCAAACATCAAACGTAATGTATTCGATGCGAAATCTTATATATATCTCTTAAGGAGTAATGAATCTTGAAAGAATTTCAATATTACACTTTGATTTTTTTTTAAAATACTCCTTTTATTTAATATGCTTTCTACTTGAAATAGAATTTACATAAAAATATAATTCACAATTTAAATATGATTCTCTAGCATCATTTATTTTTAAGTTTAAACAAGTTAATAAAATGGCACATAATTCACCACTATACCATGATAATTAATTATTTGTAAATAGTTACTAGCTAATACTGAGCTATTAAAGTAATAAGTATTATATCTCATAAATGTGAAAAAAAATATTTAGGAAAAAAAATAATGGATTATTATATAATAAAGACATAACAAAATTTAATAAATAAATACTTTTTAAATGAAAAATTTATTTGAAATGTACTACCATAGTCGTTTTAGTGGATAACATGCAATAGTTTTTATTTTAATTATGACATAAAATACTCTCAACTTAATGATTTATAATTTAGGAAAAGTTATTTTTGAATAGTCAACGTTTTATTAAGAAAATTTGAGGATTTACAAGGTTAGTTAAACATAATTGCATAAAGTTCTATTAGGCGAGCCTAGTACGCTGGGCATTGGATGTGTCTGGGCCGTAAACCCCATTGGACGAGGCGTAATTCTCATAGAACTAAGCCTCACATATAAGCCCATGGGAGTTTCACGAGTGCTCCATCCCAGGGAGAGCCCTGTGCGAGTCCCAATTCTACCTTTTAAAACAAAGGTGTTAAGGACTATCAGAGTGCATTTAATAGGTTGTTAACTGGGGTTAATCTGTCCAATGAGAATTCCATTAGTAGTTTCTTGGGAAGCCTAAAACCATAATTGAACAAAGCTATTAGAATTCAGTCTCCTAAAACTCTTCTGCAAGCCTACAAGATTGCTAGGTTGTAGGAAGAAGTATTTGAGGCTCAAGCTCAATCTTAGGGACTTAAGCATAATCCAAGAACTCAAACTACATTATTACCTACCCCTAGTTACACTAAAACTCACTATAACCAAAAGAATCTATTACCACTCTCCAAAAATAGAAAGCCTTTTGAACCTACCACAAATAAACATACTAGAATTCCTCGCAGGAGATTGAGTGTAACTGAAATGGATGAGAAAGAGCAAAGGGATTGTGTTTTTCTGTGATGACAAGTATGTACCAGGCCACAACTGTAGAGGCAACAAGAAGTTGTACTTGGTAGAAGTGATAGAAGATGAAGGAATAGAATTGTAAGAACATGAAAATCAGACACAAGAACTGTTGGCAGACTTAGATGAGTTCATGGCTATTTCATTGCAAGCATATACGGGTGTAGCAGGTTATCAAAATATCAGAGTTACAAGCTATCATGAAAGGAGACCATTGCACGTGTTGATAGACACTGAAAGTACTCATAATTTTATTGATGAGGAAGTAGCTGCAAGACTGGGCTGCAAGGCTTGTTCTATCCAAAAACAATCTGTGAGTGTGACTGATGGTAGAAAGGTGCAGACTGCTTCAGTTTGTAAAGACCTCCAATGGTTACTATAAGGTACAACATTCTTATCTGATTTCCTACTCCTACCATTGGGTAATGTGGATATTATGTTAGGTGTTCAATGATTGAATACTCTAGGTAGGATATTGTTTGACTTCAAAAAGAGAACCATTAAATTTATGTACCTAGGGAAGAGATATGTACTCAGGGGTGCAGGTGTTCAACTCAAGTCTGCTAAGGCTAAGAATTTGGTAAAGAAGGAAGGAGCACATGTCCAATTCTTTATAATGTCA
This sequence comes from Nicotiana glauca, assembly GCA_026770625.1. Taxonomy (NCBI): domain Eukaryota; kingdom Viridiplantae; phylum Streptophyta; class Magnoliopsida; order Solanales; family Solanaceae; genus Nicotiana; species Nicotiana glauca. The sequence continues at coordinate 68,979 of MU706902.1, forward strand.
TTAGTAACTAATAGGATGTATACATTCAATGCCACAGTATACGGGCTATTCCAAGTGCTGACACTTTGCAAGACCTAGCAACACTAATAAGCCAATACTCTTGTATTTCTGAGTTGCCTACTACTTTAACTCCTCATAGGGGTTCCTACGATCATATGATTCCTTTAAAGGAGGCATCTAATCCTATTAATAAGAGACCCTACAGATACCCTAGGATAAAGAAAGATATAATTGAAAAACTAGCGCAAGAAATATTGGATCAAGGAGTGATACAACCTAGAAGTAGTCTTATGCATCTCCAGTAGTGTTAGTGGGAAAAAGGAATGGTAGCTGGAGATTTTGTGTAGATTATAGAGGCCTGAATCAAATGATTATCAAGGACAAATTCCCTATACCCATTATTGAAGACTTACTTGATGAATTTTTTGGTCCCGATATCTTTTCTAAAATAGATCTTAGAGCTGGATATCATCAATTGAGAATGGCTGATGGAGACACTCACAAAAATGCTTTCAAAACTCATGAAGGACATTATGAAATGCCCTTTGGGCTAACCAATGCACCTTCAGCATTTCAGAGCTTAATGAATGCTGTCTTTAGACCATTATTAAGGAAATCAGTGCTGGTATTCTTTGAAGATATTCTGATCTAGAGCAGGAGTGTAACTGCTCATGTGGATCATGTGAGGGTTGTGTTTGACTTGATGAAGCAACATCAATTGTATGCCAAAATATCAAAATGTGCATTTGGAGTGGCTAAACTTAAATATCTTGGACATTTTATCAGTGCTAAAGGTGTATTAAAAGATCCAAGGAAGACTAATGTTGTACATCAATGGCATATACCTATGAACATTAAACAATTGAGGGGCTTCTTAGGTTTTGCAGTCTATTATAGAAGGTTCATTCAAGGCTTTGAAACCATATTGATCACGCCCAATGTATATCCACTAAATAGGATTCTGCGGACGTTGCAAATAAAACCCAAGTATTAAGCCCAGGGTCGAATCCACAGAGAGTCAACCTAACAACTGCTATCTTTAAACTCACTCACTTCTCAGAACCAGCTTCCAAATTCTTTTGTATCACTGTTGAGTTTTCTTTATAAACTAGAATTGTATAAAAATAACAAGCTATAACTAATAACTAGAGTTGTCGACAAATATGAGAGGAAAATGCTAAGGTAGTGACTTTCCCTATTGATGGAATCCCTTCTGTTTATGCTTCATACAAATTTACCGA
>MU706904.1:19537-42231 GCA_026770625.1 Nicotiana glauca
CTTTGTTTAAAACCTCTTTTTTTTTGAAAATGAACTTTTCAACAGTTACGAAAATAATTTCAACAAGTAGAAATAATCAGAAATCTGCCCCTCGGGCTCAATATCAACTTACAAAGTACAACATCAGCCTCTCGGGCTCACTCCCAACTCACAAAGTACAACATCAGCCTCTCGGGCACAGCACTCCATTAACAAATAACACCAGGGTGTCTGGTAAACAGTGCAAGAAGTAGCATGGATGCCAATGATATGAGTGCTGAATGTCATGACAACATTACAAAATAAGAACAAATGCATGAGTGCAATGCAATGCATATGAAGGTACACTCTAGTACCCGCTGCGGCGTGCAGCCTGCTCCATTTATTTATCATCGACGACGCTCACTGAGGGTGTGTATAGACTCCGGGAGGGGCCTCTTACGGCCCAAGCGCAATGTCAAGCCATCTCGTGGCATCAATCAAATCCTGGCCAGTCATTATTACCTGGCCAAGTGGATACCCGCGCTCACTGTGGGTGTGCAAACTCCGGAGGGGCTCCTACAGCCCAAGCGCAATATACTGGTCATTTAATGTTACCTGACCGGTCAGACAATGTTACCTGACCAATTTATATCATACAGTGCCATTGTTACCACTGTTTCAAGTCACATCATACAATGTCATTGTTACCACTGTTTCAAGTCACATCATACAATGTCATTGTTACCACTGTTTCAAGTCACATCATGCAGTGTCATTTTTATCACTGTTTCAAGTCACTACTGCGGCGCGCAGCCCGATCCATGCACAGTCCAGAAAACATTATAAACCCCTTGGGCATTTATAATACAGTAATTCTCAGCCCGAAATAGTATTTAAAGTATCATTTGAGTTTTCAAAACTTAGAAGTATGGCTGAGTTTGCAAAACAGTATTTAAAACCTTTGACTGAAGCCAAATGATATGCAAGATATGCTAAAACAAAAATCTCAATACCCGAAGGATTCACATAGTTGGCACGAAGCCTAAACATAGCAATCAGTCCAAACTATGATGATAACAAGTAGTTTTAGTCAACTACACAGTAAAAATCAACAACCGGGACGGACTAAGTCACAGTCCCCAACGGTGCTCTACTCCACGCTCATATCCGGCGTGCAAGTCACCTCAATACAACACTACGATGTGCAAATCTGGGGTTTCAAACCCTCAGGATATCATTTACAAGTATTACTCACCTCGAACCGGTGAAATTCCTCGCTCGCGATGCCTTTACCCCTCAAAATAGCCTCCACGCGCGTCGAATCTAACAAAAAACAGAGCGAATACATCACAATATACCAATGGGACAACACCCAATCGAAAACAATCAAAATATAGCAAAAATTTTGAAACTAGCAAAACCCGAGCCCGGGCCCGCTTCTCGAAAAATTACAAAACTTACATTACCGGATTCCTTGTCTCGCCACGAGTCCATACATACCAGGAACTCCCAAATCCCAGATCAAATGACCTATCAAAATCCAATTTGAAATTGTCAAAAACTCAAGCCCTAGTTCATAATTTTAGGCTCAATTTCCATGAATTTCTAGATCAATTTCACAATATAATCATGTTTTAAGACCAATATTCTTACCTCACGTCGATTCCTCTTGAATCCCTCTGAAATTCCCATCCAAAAGCTCCCAAGGACATTCAAATATAGAGGAAAATAGCTTAACTCGCGGAACAAAATGACACTTTAAAACCTTTTCTGCCCAGGCCTTTTTTCGCTTTTGCGGCTCCCATTTCGCTTCTGCGACTTTCGCTAGCTTTAATAATAGACCATAACCGCTTTTGCGGACAATACTCGCTTCTGCGAACACCGCTTATGCAGTTCCCTAACCGTTTCTGCGGTTTCTCCCAAAATGACCAGGCCGCTTCTGCGGTCCAAAATCGCATTTGCGATGCCCGCTTTTGCGGAAACCCCTCCGCTTCTGCGGAAATTGCCCAGGCCCTCAAAACCACTATTGCGATCTCTTAGCCATATCTGCAGAACCACTTCCGCGGCTCCTTTTTCGCAGATGCGGAAATACCAGAAGCCAGGTGCACCAGACCTACAACAAACATCAAGATTCTGCGTTTAACCACCCGAAATCACTCTGAGGCCCCCGGGACCTCAACCAACAGCACCAACACACCCCAAGACCTTATTCAAACTTGTTCCGATCATCAAAACACTGTCGCTAACACCAAAATCATCAAATTTCACCAAATCAAAGCCTAAGTTCTTCAAGAACTTCCAAAATGCATTTTCAATCAAAAATCCAACCAAACGATGTTCGAATGACCTGAAAATTTGCACACATATCCAAAATCACCCAACAAAGCTACTGCAACTCTCGGGATTCCATTCTGACCCTCGGATCAAAATCTCATCTATCAACCGGAATTCGCCAAAATTCCAACTTCGCCAATTCAAGCCTAATTCTACACCGGACCTCCAAATTCAATTCCGATCGCACTCCTAAGTCACAAATCATCCCCCAAAGCTAACCAAATCACCAGAATTCACATCCGAGTCTTCTAACTATATAGTCAACTTCCGGTTCACTTTTCCAAAACAAGCTTCCTTCTAAGAGGCTAAGTGCCTCATTTCCAACTAAAACCAACTCAATTCTATCCGATTCATTCAAATATTGATATTGAAGCATAGAACAACATAATATGGGGAAAACGGGGCGGTAACTCATGTGACAACAGGTCAGGTCGTCACATCCTCCCCAACTTAAACAAACACTTATCCTCGAGCGTGCCCAGAGCTGTCCTAGAAGCCAACCAATAGCTAAATGAACTTACCAAGAATATACCCGGGGTGATCCCTCGTCACCCTATCTCTTATAGGTCCAACAACACAACATGACTGAAATTACCCAATCCAGTCTAGCCCATAATTCACAGAACTACCTTTTCACTTCTGAAACCATCAATACGATAAAACCTCGCACCTATACTTTGCATAGTCCCGAACCAGCTGTAATAACCCATACTCGCATCCTCAAATGAAATCACATGATATACCACATAATCCAGCACCTAAAACGATAACTGTTATTCACAGAAGCTGTCCACAACAACCATATACCGATAGAAACCTCTCAATAGCTAAAGCCCCATTCCAACACTTCATATCCTATCAATGATAATGAAACACACAACAAACCGTAACCATTTCTTAGATCAACCACTCATGAAGCCACTCCCTTTTTGACTAATACCATAACAGATTTCCGAAATCATACTCAAAATCAGAACCTCACGTCAATATCCAGAATAAACTCGAACCTCGATATTATCCTTCCAACAAGCTGAAATCAAATCCGATAGTGTTCATTAATGACCCCCAACGATCACTTCGGGTACAACACACTACCTGGTGATATGATATATCAACACCAGCTTAAGCCACAACTTGCATAATACATGCGCCAATAAGAGATGGTCTAAACATACTCGAATCATGAAAATGACTCAAATGAAAGAGTTGTAACTCAAACTCTTCAGAAACCAGGAAGCAAGGTAACATGTGGAAAGCTATTCTCAACATCACACTGTTGCATCGTGCAACCCGATCCAAATGACATACCCGTGGCGGCTTGCCACCCGATCCACACATATCCATGGCAGCGTGCCACCCAATCTACACATATATCTCACATAAGGAGATGCACATCGAGCCAAATTTGCTTATTACAACAAAATACCGAGTACCGATTGTAAGCGTACTGAGTGCATAGAATATCTACATATAGCGTTGTAAGCTACAAAACTCAAACACAACTGAGGTCCTTCCCCCTCAACTTCCACTATGAATCTCGATAGCACCGCACTATATGTGCCCACGGTCTGAAAATCATAACGCCTCACAGCACCGAAACAACAACTCATAGATCTCCCTAGATCACAAACAAGCTCAATAATAATAGATTCAACCTATCCCTCAACGATACATATCGGCCAACCAAGCCATCTCAATCTGAATACATAGCCAATCAGCTTAACAACAAATTCATTACCAAGAAGCCTGAAGCTGCTTCTTCCACTACTATAACTCATACCGGAGCCATACAGTATGGTGCCCGACACCAAATCAATACCAAAATCCACAATCTCGCCCGGCGACATGCCCGGCCACAAGAAATGCATTTGAAAAAGAGCCCCTCAATACCGGAACTGAATCAATGACAGAAACCTCTATACTGACATCCGTCAAAAAGGCCCAATTAAGGAAAGCAATCCTTCCTAGCCATCCGCTGATCTTTGGAATACCAACCACTCTGCTATATCATAATCCGATGCACCTCGCCACGCAACCGATGGCATTTCTGACATAGCCCATAGCACAATAGTCTAGAACAACCCACATTGTGACAACCACTCTACAACTCAGCATCACATACAAAATCTAACATACCAACAAAGAAGGACCCACTCCTGGGATCTAGTTGATCTTCCACCTGGGCGTAGAGCTATTAGGAACAAATGAGTTCTCAAAGTTAAATGCAAAGTGGATAGGTCAATAGAATGATACAAGGCACGATTGGTGGCAAAAGGCTTTACTCAAGAAGCTGGAATAGATTATGAGGAAACATTTTCACCAGTTGTGAAGTTTACCTCAATACGCTTAATTTTGGCTATTGTTGAACGTTTGGATTTAGAATTACATCAAATGGACGTGAAGACAACTTTTCTCAATGGAGAACTACACGAAGAGATCTACATGGAACAACCTATAGGCTTCATCGTTAAAGGCCAAGAAAAGAAGGTCTGTAAATTAAAAAGATCTATTTATGGCCTGAAGCAATCTTCAAGGCAATGGTACTTGAGATTTCACAAGGAGGTGATCTCATATGATTTCACCATGATCGATGAAGACCATTGCATTTATGTGAAGAATTCCAATGGGATGTTTGTAATTCTTTCTCTTTATGTGGACGATATTTTATTGGCCAGAAATAATTTGGAGTATTTGAAAACTATCAAGTCATGGCTTTCAAAGTCATTTGACATGAAAGATATGGGCGAAGCAGACTATATCCTTGGAGTTAAGATCCAAAGAGACCGTTTCAAAAGGTTATTGAGTCTATCTCAAGAAACTTATATAAAGAAAATTTGGAGCATTTTCGCATGAATGGTTGCAAATCCATGGATACTCCTATAGCGAGAGGTGAAACTTTAAGCCTTGAAATGTGTCCCAAGACTGAAAATGAAAAGGAAGACATGTCTCGAGTTCCATATTCAAGTGCTGTCCGGAGCTTGATGTACGCTATGATGTGTAATCGCCCAGACATTTATTATGTCGTAGGTCTGGTTAGCAGGTATCAATCCATTCTTGGAAGAGATCATTGGAAAGGTGTGAAGAGAATTTTCAGATACCTGAAGGGAACTGCAGATTATTCACTATGTTATAGTGGAAATGATTTATACTTGAGAGGACATACAAATGTTGATTGGGCTGGTGATTGGAATGATAGAAAATCAATATCCGGTTATGCCTTCTTACTTAATGGTGGTGCTATATCATGGAAAAGTAAGAAACAAACCTGCACAGCCCTTTCAACAATGGAAGCTGAGTTTGTTGCTTGTGCGTCTGTAGTACAAGAAGTTGTTTGGTTGAAGAGATTCTTTGAGCATTTTAATATTACAAAGAACTCTCAGGGTCCCATGACTCTATATTGTGATAGTCAAGCGGCTATTGCATATACAAAAGATCCTAAGTATCACAACAAGACCAAACACATTGACATCAAGTATAAATTTGTAAGAGACATGGTAGCAAGTGGAGAGATAAATTTACAGTACATTCCTACGCAAATCATGATAGTTGATCCTTTTACAAAGGCGATATCTAGAGATATGTTTGAGAAACATGTTATGGCTCTAGGTTTACGAAGGATATGAACATATTTATGTATTGTAATATGACTTTAGTATTATATTATGCTCATCAATATTTGACTCTTGAATTTGTGCTTATATCTCGTATACATGTGATTAATATTTTGTTGATAAAGTATGTCGAATAAGTCGCGAGATTGGCCCTCTCACACGAGCAATCGCCTCTTACGTTAAGAATCATGAAGAGATTATGAAAAGATTCGAGTAGAAAGAGAAGATGACTAAAAATTAGTAATTTAACTTGTATTCATAGGTCGACCGTTGCACTTACCATGAGGGTATTGGGTGTAATTGTGGATACAATGTTATATGAGAACTCGAGTTTGCCTCTTTTGAGGATGAGGGATCGAATAAGTAGCTACTGCAATAGCGAATGATGTCTGGGGTATTGCGAGTAATAATATCCTCATGCTAGTAGTGAATCCTTTCCATATGTGATTGGATTTCTACATAGAACTTTAGTACAACCTTTTATTGGTTTTGGAATTTTAAAGCTCTTTGTGCTCGCAGGTCGCACCAACAATTTGCCAGTATGAAAAGTGTGTCAAAGACATCGGTCTAGCCCACTATGAGCGAAGTGGGAGATGTTGGATTATGGGTCATGGGTCGCTCCATATGGGCTGACCCGACCCGGTTAGGAGATATAAGGGAGAGAGGTTAAAGGGAAGTTACCTCTAGAGCACTAACACCCACTAAACTGAACGTGGGTGAGTGGAGGGTTATCTTCCTTAACCGCCTGAACGTGGGTGAGTGGGGGGTTATCTTCCTTAACCGCTATTATTCTCCCTATTTATATGAAGGAGATAACATAGAACAAAGATGCGTAAGTTTTTTCTCTACCGTAAAAATTTTCTCTAACTCTCTTCTTCTCCCATCGAAGAACATACACAAGTAAGGGCATCTAATTGGTGGAAGATTACCTTTGTTTTCTAGTGATTCAAAGTTCGATTTGGGGCAATCGTCGGTGGTGAGTTGAACAATTCTTCCACTGTGTTGATAGGTATGCTAATGTTGTTCTCGCCCCGCGATTATTATTCTAACAATTAGGATGTTGTAGATAAAGATTAGATTATAATTATAGTATCATATAATATTTTATTGGGACTTTTATCCTACCATAATTTTGTCCTTGCATATAGTAGCAAATATGAAAAGTTGCATCCTCTTCAATGCTTAATTAAATTCTCAACATTCTTGACTTTTTAAATTTCACTACTTATTACACTTCACTAACAAAAAAGATATCAGGAAATATTATTGGAACAAAAACAAACTCAGACTGATACTGATCAATGTAAAGCATATTATGAAGCCACGAGAGGGGAAAAGAAGAGAAGAGTATATGGTCTTGGATCTCAAGCAAAATGCTACTATGGGACGAATCTTCGTGGCTCTTCTGGATCAGATGCTTCATCATCAATACCACCTTCGAGTTCTCAATCAGCATCAATAGGGAATCTGGATGAGTTACTGATGCGTTTGATTCATGCACAAACATAGCACATAGTTCTTATGCTAACTGATCACATGCTTCCGGCATTGACTGAGCGGGTGCGTGAAATGATTTCTTCACCTTCGCATCAGCTTACTTCTACTGACCACTCATTAGATGTGGTACCAACAGTTCATGCTCCCACTACTGCTAATGTTCATAGGGTTCATCCATCGGTTTTAGATGATGACCTCAACCCCTAAGCCTCGTATTTGGTAGCTTTTTTGTTTTAACTTTATTGTTGGTGTTAGAGGTAATTCGAACTTAATTGTAACAGCTATATGCATTTTGATATAATTTTGGACCTTGAAGTATGTTAATTTAAATGAACTTTAGCTATTATTAAGCATATCTAATAATTTACATTCAAAATGCATGAGCAGAGAAAATTTAAAATAATAAATAAAAAAGATCTAAAAGGGAAAAATATTGCGATAGATATTTTTCGTAACAGAAATAAATATATAAAATAATATAGCGACATATTGCAACAGACGATTTTTGTGTCCAAAAACAAAGATAAAATGACTCTAAAAATACTTGGAGACGGATTAGAGACCGACTTTCCGTTGCAAAAATATACCAATGAAGAAATGCATTATGAATTTAGCGACATAATTTGCTAATATGGTGACGGAAATTCTGTTGCTAAATGTAGCAACGGAAAGAATTTGTCGCTAGAACGTTGCTAATTTTGCGACGTATTAGATTTTTTCGTCGCTAAAAGATTAGCAACGAGCAAATCAACAACAGTGCAAATCAAAAAGTCCACTCCCCATCAAACATTCCCACATTCCAACTTACGCTATTTCAAGCCTAATTCTACTCGAATTGAGGTGTGATTCGTTGTTTCGATGTTGTTATGTGTGTTTTGAGTCCTCAAGTAGGTTTGTGTTATATTATGGGACTTATTGGGATGTTCAGATATGGTCCTGGGGGGCTCGAGCATGTTTCGTATTCATTTCGGGCTATATTTTGTCATGTTTTTAGTGTTGATGTATTGTAATGTCTGGTGTCACTTTTCTTCATTGCGATCACGGAATGAGGAATGCGATCGCATAAGGGAAAAATCTACGGCTGAGTTTCTCCTTCGCGTTTGCGAACATGGGTGCACGTTCACATATAATGTGGCAGATTGAGCATTGCGTTCGTGTTGGTGAGCATGCATTCGCGTGGTAGTTATGACTGAGCTGGGACTAGAGTAATTTTCCAGGGCATTCGCGTGAGGTGAGACGTGTTAGCAAAGGCGCGAGGTAGTGTTTCTCGCATTCACGTGGTCTGTTTTGCGTCCACATTGTGTATTCTGGGAGACGGCTATGTTTGTTCTTCACGTTAGCAGTGTCTTGTCCGTGTTCGTGTAGAACCTTCTTGTGGCAGTGCATTTTTGTTCATCGCGAAAGCGATGATTTTTCCGTGTTCGCATTAGAGGAAGCCTGGGCATATTATAAAGTACTATATTTTGAGGGTTTCAGCCATTTTTACATTTTGGGAGCTATAGAGCTCGGATGGAGGCGATTCATGAAGAAATTTTCACTATATGAATTGGGGTAAATGTTTTCTACTCGATTTTGATTATATTTCATGAATCTATCTTGGATTTTAGCTTTTTGTTGATTAATTTAAAGAGGAAATTAGGGGGTTTGACCTAAAGTTTCAAAATATGAAATTTTGAGTTTTGAACATCGATTCGGAGTCGGATTTAAGTAAAACAAGTATGGTTGGACTCGTAATTGAATGATTTGTCAGATTTTGTGAGTTTTGTCGAGTTCCGAGGCATGGGCCTAGGTGTGATTTTTTGCCGGTTTTGGGTTTTGATTAAGGATTCGATCTTTATCATTTGGAATTGTTTCCTTGGGCTTTATTTGATGTATTGGAGTTGTTTTTGGCTAGTTTTAAGTTATTCAGATGTCGCTACGCACATGATGGTATTTTTGAAGCATCGCTTGGCTTGCTCGGTATTGGAATTGGCTTGCTCAAGGTAAGTAACACTTCTAAACTTGGTGTTGAGGGTATGAAACCCCGAATCAATATTATTGATGCTGAGGTGATGCGCATGCTAGGTGACGGGCTTGTGGACACTTATCGAACAAATTGTGAATCCGTTATTTCTGTGGTACTGTGTAGTTACCTAATTTTACCTCTAACCATGAAATTTCTATGTACTTGAGCTATTGAGAAGTGATCCATGTTATATATCATGTCTAGGATTTATGTCGATACTGTTGGGACCTATAGTGGCCATTTTTTGCTATCATCTCATTGATTTTATTAATATTTTGTACTTAGTAATATTCATGCAGTTATATCATATCTCAACCTCAGTTGTTATTTATTGATGCATTATATCATTGTTATCGAACTAGTTTTATGACATTGTGAGCTCGTGAGTGAGACTGGAGAGATTGATGACTAAGTGAGGCAGAGAGTCTGATTATAAGTGATAGTATGGGATTAGGCTGCAAGTCGTATCTGTTATACTGATTTTATGATAGCACTTGGGTTGTAAGAGCCCTTCCGGAGTCTGTACACACTCCCAGTGAGTGCGGTTGATTATATTGAGGGATGTTTCTTCCCTGGACATGGATCTTGTCCAAAGTATTATATAGCTGGAGATGCATCTTCTCCACGGGTTGGATTGGCCCTACTCAGTACTGAGTGACTGTTGGTCAGTGGATGTATATATTCCAGGATGGATCTTCCCTGTGCAGGATTGGCCATATACGGTACTGAGTGATTGGGCATGATGAGAAGAAAGTGTAAGATAGTGTGATTGAGTACTCTGAGAGTGTGAGTACATGATTCATCTCCAAGATACATGGCATTGGCATGCACACATGAATTTCAAGCATAGAGATGTATTTTTCTCATGTTGTACAGTATCACGTCATTCATGACTTTTCACACATATGGATATATGGGCGTAGAGATGTATTTTGCACTTGCTATCTGGAAAGAAATGGAGTAGGATGGATGAAATAGAGACTCACTTCCAGTGTTTTGTGTGACAAGAAGGTGCAAGTTCTACAAAGTGGTGGTCAGACCGGCGATGTTGTATGGAGCTGAGTGTTGGCCAGTCAAGATTGCTCATGTCCAATAGATGAAGGTAGCAGAGATGAGGATGTTGATATGGATGTGCGACAAACCAGGTTAGATAGGATCATAAATGAGGTTATTCGCGATAAGGTGGGGGTGGCCTCTATTGAGGATAAGATACAGGAAACGTGGCTTAGGTTGTTTGGTCATGTGAGGAGGAGGAGCATAAACCCCCCGGTGAGGAGGTGTAAGAGGTTGACATTGGGGGGCCTACAGAGAGGTAGATATAGGCAAAAGAAGAGGGGAGATGTGATTAGGTATGACATGGAGCAGCTTTAGCTGACCGAGGACATGACCCTTGATAGGAAGGTATGGAGGTCCAGAATTAGGGTAGTAGAGTAGGTAGTGTAGAGTTTTCATAACATTAGTATTGGCGTGCAGTCTCGTTTTCTGTTGGTAGTAGGTTTCGATGACTAACCGTTATTTCCTTTCATTGTTGATCACTTTAATGTCTTGTTGTGTTATTCTGCTTTTATATGGATTTTTTATATTGTCCCTTCTTACCTATATTTTCATTAATGTGGTACTTATACTATCCTGAGTCGAGGGTCTATTGGAAATAACCTCTCTATCCTCACAAGGTAGGGGTAAGGTCTACGTACACACTACCCTCCCCATACCCCACGGTGTGGGATAATACTATGTATGTTGTTATTGTTGTTATCTGGAAAGAAAATGAAACATCTTATTTATTGTGGCAAAAATTTATAGAAAAATTATAGTTTTCCAACTATCTCATATTTTTTGACGATTTCGGTAAAGGATTTGGGTTTTCACTAATATACTTGCAAAGCAGAACTATTTTCGGGAACTATGAAAATACTGAGCAGTTTAAATTCCAAGTTACTTCTTATATTGTTTGCTTTACATTGTTACGAACTGCTATTGGATTTTTGGTGGTAGACCCGACCTATGTTCCAGCTCGTCACTACTTTCAACCTAAGGTTAAGTTTGTTAATTATTGCGTACATGGGGTCGATTGTACTCATACTACACTTCTGCACCTTGCGTGCAGATGTTGACTGATGATATTGATGTGATCAACGGGAGCTAGGATCAAAGATGTACCTGCATTCCGGTTGTAGCTGCCTCTTGTTTATGGTAGCCTTAAATTTATAAAACTCTGTTTATGTAATTTTCAAACAGATGATGTATTTAGTTCATACCAACTTTGTAAACTCTATTCTTAGAAGCACATGATTTGTATTGCCAGTCCTTGGGAAATGTATAAGATTCAAAAATTCCTTTTGTTAAATTGTCTTATTAATATTATTGGAACTGGATAGTTATTCGTTGGCTTACCTAGCGGGTTGGGTTAGGTGCCATCACGACTAGTGGATTTTGGGTTGTGACAAGTTGTTATAGGTTATAAGGAACATTAAATAAGCACGGTTCACGAAGCCGATAAGATCTGATCCTAGCTAGAGGGATTCTAATTTCTGGTATGAATACCACATGACGAACGGTCACTGGACTGGGGACTGCCGGCATCTGTGTGAAGAGGTTGTGATACTACTAAATATTGTCCATCTCAGGGAATTATTAAGTGGTAGGACTAAACATAATTACTGTCGCAATCGTGAAAGCATAGAACCTTCTAAAGTAGGAGAAGATCCCCCACGCCTGATGATCAATATCATCANAGAGACTCCGGGAAGTCGCTAAAAATGACATTACCTTCACGAAGGAAGACACAGATGAATTGCTACTGCCGCACACGAGATCTGGTAATTTCTTTAAATGTGTTAGATTTTAAAAGCAAACGTGTTCTGGTAGATCCATGAATTTCGGCCAATAGTATACAATGGAGGGTATTAGAGCAATCTAAGATTACAGAAAGCATCATTCCAACCACAAAACTCCCATAGGGTTCCACCTAGCAAGCGTGACAACCCGAGGAGAGATCTTGCTGTCCACGAATGCTGAAGGGGTGATAAAGACAGCCTTTTTCGAGGTGGTGGATAGTGATATGGGCTACAAAATTATCCTAAGAAGACCACGGTTGCACAAAATGAAAGTTGTGCTATCAACATATCACCAGTTGCTGAGTTTCCCAACTCTCGAGGGAATGAAACAAATAAAAGGTGACCAAGCGGCGGCAAGGCAGAAGAATCCAATTTCGGTCTCCAATAGCAAAGAGAAAGAGCATACAGCATAGCGATTATAGGAATCGGTGCCTTCTCCGAGCCAACCGAGGTCAACCAGAGGGAAGAGTCGCTAGAATCTTATCAAGTGCCAAGGTATTTCCAGGTACCAGAAGAGATGGATGCAACAAAATCCAGAGCGGAAGAGCTTGATAAAGTTGCACTATTCGAGAAGTTCCTGGAAAGGAAATTCCACACGGGTACAAGACTACCCCGAACTAAGGTCTACATTTATTGAATTTCTTAAATTTAATGACGATTATTTTGCGTGGTCGCATGCGGATATGATAGGTATCCCGCCGGAAGGGGCCATATACAAGTTAAAATTAGATCCCAACATTCCTCCGGTACGACATAAAAAATGTCTCATTGCCAAAGAGGGCATAAAATAAATATTCGTCAAAGAAGAGGTAACTCACCTACTTGATATTAGTTCAATCTGAGAGGTAAAATATCCAGACTGGCTAGCTAACGTAGTAGTAACTCCAAAGAAGAAGAATAAATTTTGCATGTGCGTAGACTATAAGGACTTGAATAAGGCGTGCCCAAAGGACTCATTCCCACTGCCGAACATTGATCAAATAATTGATGCAACGGTCGGGCATGAGCTAATAAGTTTCCTTGATACTTACTCGGGGTAGAACCAAATTAATATGAACCTGGATGACTAGGAAGAAAATTCATTCATAATGAACTTCAGCACCTATTACTATAATGTGATGCCCTTCGATCTAAAGAATGTTGGATCCACTTATCAGCGGCCAGTAAACAAAATGTTTGAAAAGTAGATACGGAAAACCATGGAAGTTTATATAGACAATATGCTTGTTAAGTTTTTAACGCAGACGATCATCTTACACAACTACAAGAGACTTTTGACATTCTAAGGAAGCATAACATGAAGCTTAACCCAGAGAAGTGTGCGTTTGTGGTCAGCTCCAGTAAGTTCCTAAGATTCCTAGTGTCACAAATGGGTATTGAGGTTAACCCCAATAAAATCAAAGCCATCGAAGACATCTCGGATTAGCTATCAAGCGCAAAAGAGGTTCAAAGGCTCACAGGGAGATTGGCCACTTTGAGCAAGTTCATATTCCGGTCTTCAAAATAAATGACATCACTTCTTCTCGTTACTCAAGAAGAAGAAGAACTTCAAGTGAAACCTGAAATGTCAATAGGCTTTGAGGGGATTTGAAAGTTACTTGTCAAGTCCTCCGTTGTTATGAAAGCCGGAGGAAGGAAAAAAATTATTAATCTATCTAGCAGTCTCGGAGATAGCGGAAAGTGTCTCCTTAGTCCATGAGGATGAATGAATGCAATCTACTATTTATTCATTAGTATAATTTCAACGGGAGCAAAAACTCGCTACCCACATTTGGAAAAGTTGGCCTTAGCCCTCGTAGTCACCGCTTGGAAGCTAAGGCCTTATTTTCGGTGTCACCCGATAGCTGTGATGACCACCTTTACCCTACGAAACATCCTTAATAAACTCAAACTTTTGGGAAGGTTGTCCAAATGGTCCATCAAAATGAGTGAATTTGACATAGAATATAAACCTAGGACGACGATTAAGTCCCAATTTTGGCCAACTTTGTGGTCGATTTCAGTCCGGGTTTGCTACGTTTGGCTACTAAAGAAGTAGTGATGATGTTAGAATCGATAGCAAGAGTTTGGACCCTATTTATGGATGGAGCCTCCAATGAAAAAGGGTCTGGGCCTGGCATAGTATTAACTACGCCTTTGGTGTAACCTTAAGGCAGGCCATAAGAACGATTTCACTGACTGAAAATGACGCGAAGTATGAAGCTTTGATTGCAAGTCTCTAATTGGACCGGGGACTAGATTCTGAGGTCATAGAAATCTAATGCGACTCCCAGTTGGTGGTAAATCAGGTCTACGGGATATTCAAAGCCAAAGAGAAACATATGCAATAATACGTAGTGATGTTTCGAGCTTTTCTCGCCCAGTTTCGGGAGTGGTCAATCATGCATATCCCGAGGGAAGAAAATGTAGAAGCAGACGTATTAGCTAACCTTGGCTTGTCAATAGAGATGAAGGTATCGGATACCGTACGATCGTACAGCTTATGCACTCCGTTATGGACGCAGATAGCTACTATGAGGTAAACGCGACTAACATGGTCTGGAATTGGAGGAATGAGATCATTGATTATCTCGAGCGTGGAAAGTTTCCTGAGGATCCAAGAGCATCTCGGGCGTTGCATGCTAAAGAAGCACAATATAGTTTCAAATGAGGTCAATTGTACAGAAAACCTTTCCAAGGCCTGTTTCCTGATGTTTGGGAGCCTCTGAAGCTAATTACGTTATGCGAGAAGTCCACTAAAGGGTGTATGGAAACCATTAAGGCGCAAATTCCTTAGTACTAAAATTGGTAAGGGCAGGATATTATTGGCCCGGGATGGAACAAGATGCCAAAGATTTTGTTCAAAAATGTGATAAGTGTCAATGCTACGCACAGATTGTACATCAACCAGTAGAACCATTGCACTCGGTTTTGTCTCCATGGCCTTTCATGAAGTGGGGGAATGGATTTTTTTGGACCGCTGCCGCCGGCCCCTGGTAAGATAAGGTTCCTTTTGATTTTAACTGTCTATTTTTCTAAGTGGGTTGAAGCATGTCCTTATTAGAAGATTGGAGAGCGTGAAGTGGTGGGTTTCTTATAAGATAACATAATTTGCAGGTTTGGGATACCAAAAGAGATAGTCTGCAATAACGAGCGACAATTTATAGGTGCAAAGGTCACGAAGTTCTTTGAAGACTTGAAAATCAAAAGGATCACATTTTTGCCATATTATCCGAGTGCAAATGGTCGAGCAGAATCAACGAACAAAGTAATTATACAAAATCTCAAAAAGAGATTAGAAGCAGATAAAGGAAAATTGGCCCGAGAAACTCCCTAGAGTACTATGGGCGTACCGAACAACAGCTAAATCGAGCATAGGAGAAACTTTTTTCTCCCTTGTGTACAGAGCAGAGGCCCTGATCCTAGTGGAAGTAGGCGA
The DNA here is from genome assembly GCA_026770625.1 of Nicotiana glauca. Taxonomy (NCBI): domain Eukaryota; kingdom Viridiplantae; phylum Streptophyta; class Magnoliopsida; order Solanales; family Solanaceae; genus Nicotiana; species Nicotiana glauca. The sequence continues at coordinate 35,201 of MU706904.1, forward strand.
GCCTACCTTGAGATACTTTCGGAAAAATGAAAAAACGAACAATGAAGAATGTTGGTCAATTTTGAGTTGCTCGATGAGTGTAGGGACTTGGCGTATATAAGGATGGCAACTCAAAAGTAGAGAATAGAAAGATATTAGAATCGAAGAGCCAACATCTATTATTTCAAAGTGGGAGACTTGGTTTTAAGGAAAGTAACTCAAAACACCCAGAAACTCAAACGCAAGGAAGCTAGGTCCAATATGGGAAGGCTCGTACTGGGTTTCAGCTACCACCGGGAAAGGATCATACGTGCTGGAGAATCAAGATGCAGAAAAGTTGCCAAGAAAATGGAATGTGGCATATCTCATGTGACGACCTGGCCCGTTGTCATGTGAGTTACCGCCCCATTTTCCCCATATTATGTTGTTCTATGCTTCAATATCAGTATTTGAATGAATCGGATAGAATTGAGTTGGTTTTAGTTGGAAATGAGGCACTTAGCCTCTTAGAAGGAAGCTTATTTTGGAAAAATCAACCGGAAGTTGACTATATAGTTAGCGGGCTCGGATGTAATTCTGGTGATCTGGTTAGCTTCGGGGGATGATTTGTGACTTAGGAGTGTGATCGGAATTGAAGTTGGAGGCCCGATGTAGAATTAGGCTTGAATTGGCGAAGTTGGAATTTTGGCGAATTCCGGTTGATAGGTGAGATTTTGATCTGAGGGTCAAAATAGAATTACGAGAGTTGCAGTAGCTTTGTTGGGTGATTTTGGATATGTGTGCAAATTTTCAGGTCATTCGGACATCGTTTGGTTGGATTTTTGATCGAAAATGCATTTCGGAAGTTCTTGAAGAACTTAGGCTTTGATTTGGTGAAATTTGATGATTTAAATGTTAACGATAGTGTTTTGATGATCGGAACAAGTTTGAATAAGGTCTTGGGGTGTGTTGGTGCTATTGGTTGAGGTCCCGGGGGCCTCAGAGTGATTTCGGGTGGTTAAACGGAGAATCTTGATACTTGTTGCAGGTCTGGTGCACCTGGCTTCTGGTATTTCCACATCTGCAGAAAAGGAGCCGCATAAGCGATTCTGCAAATGCAGCTAAGAGATCGCAAAAGTGGTTCTAAGGGCCTGGGCAATTTCTGCAGAAGCAGGGGGTTTCCGCAAAAGCGGGCATCGCAGATGCGATTTTGGACCGCAGAAGCGGCCTGGGCATTTTTGGAGAAACCGCAGAAGCGGTTGGGGAACCGCATAAGCGGTGTTCGAAGAAGCGAGTATTGACCAAAAAAGCGGTTATGGTCTATTAGTGAAGTTCCGCAGAAGCGGAGGAATTCCGCAGGAGCGAAAGTTGCAGAAGCGAAATGGGAGCCGAAAAAACGCAAAAAGGCCTGGGCAGAAAAGGTTTTAAAGTGTCATTTTGTTCTGCGAGTTAAGCTATTTTCCTCCATATTTGAACGTCCTTGGGAGCTTTTGGACGGGAATTCAGAGGGATTCAAGAGGAATCGACGTGAGGTAAGAATCTTGGTCTTAAAACATGATTATATTGTGAAATTGGTCTAGAAATTCATGGAAATAGAGCCTAAAATTATGAACTAGGGCTTGAGTTTTTGACAATTTCAAATTGGACTTTGATAGGTCATTTGAGCTCGGATTTGGGAGTTCTTGGTATGTATGGACTCGTGGCGAGATAAGAAATCCAATAATGTAAGTTTTATAATTTTCGAGAAGCGGGCCCGGGACTCGGGTTTTGCTAGTTTCGAAATTTTTGCTATATTTTGATTGTTCTCTATTGGGTGTTGTCCCATTGGTATATTGTGATGTATTCGCTCTGTTTTTTGTTAGATTCGACGTACGTGGAGGCCAATTTGAGGGTCAAAGGCATCGCTAGCGAGGAATTTCACCGGTTCGAGGTGAGTAATACTTGTAAATGATATCCTAAGGGTTTGAAACCCCAGATTTTCACATCGTAGTGCTGTATTGAGGTGACTTGCATGCCGGATATGAGCGTGGGGTAGAGCACCGTTGGGGACTGTGACTTGGTCCGTCCCGGTTGTTGATTTTTACTGTGTAGTTGACTGAAACTACTTGTTATCATCATAGTTTGGACTGATTGCTATGTTTGGGCTTCGTGCCAACAATGTGAATCCTTCGAGGATTGAGATTTCTGTTTTGGCATATCTTGCATATCATTTGGCTTCAGTCCAAGATTTTAAATACTGTTTTGCAAACTCAGCCATACTTCTAAGTTTTGAAAACTCAAATGATACTTTAAATACTATTTCGGGCTGAGAATTACTGTATTATAAATGCCCAAGTGGTTTATAATATTTTCTTGTCTGTGCATGGATCGGGCTGCGCGCTGCAGTAGTGACTTGAAAAAGTGGTAACAATGACACTGTATGATGTGACTTGAAATAGTGGTAACAATGACACTGTGTGATGTGACTTGAAACAGTGGTAGCAATGGCACTATATGATATAAATTGGTCAGGTAACATTGGCTGACCGGTCAGGTAACATTGACTGACCAATATATTGCGCTTGGGCTGTAGGAGCCCATCCGGAGTCTGCACACCCACAGTGAGCGCGAGTATCCACTTGGCCAGGTAACAATGACTGGCCAGGATTTGATTGATGCCACGAGATGGCTTGACATTGCGCTTGGGCCGTAAGGGGCCCCTCCCGGAGTCTGTACACACCCCCAGTGAGCGTCGTCGACGATAAATAAATGGAGCGGGCTGCACGCCGCAGCGGGTACTAGAGTTTACCGTCATATGCATTGCATTGCATTCATGCATTTGTTCTTATTTTGTAATGTTGTCATGACATTCAACACTCATATCATTGGCATCCATGCTACTTCTTGCACTATTTACCAGACACCCTGGTGTTATTTGTTAATGGAGTAATGTGCCCAAGAGGCTGATGTTGTACTTTGTAAGTTGATATTGAGCCCGAGGGGTAGATTTATGATTATTTCTACTTGTTGAAATAATTTTTGCAACTATTGAAAAGAACATTTTCAAAAAGAAGTTTTAAACTGAGCCAAGATATTTCTAAGGGATTTTCACAGTTTTCACTGATTTTCTCAATTGAAGGGCTTTTCTCTGCTTCTATGTAGCATGACGACATGTTTTACGTGATATCTTACCGCTTAGTTATTATTTACTCTTATTACCATTGAGTTGGAAGTACTCACTTTACTCCCTGCACCTCGCGTGCAGTTGCAGATATTGTTCACCCGGTAGCGGGTTATTAGCGGATCGAAGGCCTTACTATGGTAGTTGAGCAAGGTGACCGCCAGCATTCGCGGCACCGCACTGCATCTTTGAATTCCGGTTTTTATCTTGTATATATATATATATATTATTGGCCCTATAGTAGTGTTCCTACTCCTTAGATGCTCGTGACTTGTGACACCCCGGTCAGGTTGTGCTGAGTGATAAATATCATTTATTAATGCTAATAAGTCGTATTATTTGTTCATTTATTGTTATTAATTGTAAATAAGGCATTGTTGTTCTATTGGCTGGCCTTGTCTTCATGAGAGGTGCCATCACGACCGGGTTTAGGAATTGGGGTCGTGAAAAGTTGGTATCAGAGCCTAGGTTACTAGGTCTCACGAGTCATGAGCAGGTTAGTAGAGTCTCGCAGATCGGTACGGAGACGTCTGTATTTATCCTCGAGAGGCTGCAGAACCTTTAGGAAAACTTCACTTTCTTGGAATCCTTATCGTGCGTAGTTGATTCAGCTTGAGATGTAACTCTTGAGATTCTTTCCATGCGATTGTATGCGCACATGAATGCTCAGTATTATAAGTGCCCTGATGGCTTGTGATTCCCCGATTGAGGGGCGAGATGCGATCTCGTGAGTTCGATGTTGGGCCAGTCTGGAGGACTTGAGGCCGGATCTTGCCTATGTCTTGAGCACTGAGGTGTTGATCGTGTGAGCAAGTGTTTTGAACTTATATGTTCGGTATTGTCGCTATTAGCCGAAATGGCGTCTTGGTATTCATGTGATGAGATGTTATTATATGTCTTGGTAGTGGCGAAGGAGTCTGCGGGATAATAGATGAACTGTTAAGTGGTTCGTTTCCTATTGTGATCTGTCGTGTAGCCCCGAGTTATGGGCGCGTGAATAATATTTTCGTGTCTCCTAGTTGGAAAGTGAAGTACATTACGTGTGTCGATATGAGTTCAGAATCAGGAAGAATTAAATGACTGTGTAACGTATATAATGGTGGAAGGTGTGCTGAAATACTAAATTGAGGCGAAGCAGGTGGGTTATCTCCTGCGGAGTGTTCTTAAGGGGTATAATTCTTATATATATTGTTAGAAGATCTCATGTGTAATTGAAAGGTACGTGTTGTAATTTGATAAATTTTGGTCACTTTAGAGAGTAGACTCAGCTGATGTGGGGATGAATGCGAGGTTTGTAAAGGATTTTAGTATCCGAGGATCTGTGTTTTCATAACTAGTAAATGGTTTGAGTTAATCTCACTATAATATTGTGGCATCATTAGAGTAAAAGTATTATAGGTTATTAAATGTGTCCTAATAGATGGCTTCGAGCCAAGTGGAGAGGTTGTTGTTGATTAGCTGATCGCACGGTTATGTGCTATGATTGTTTCCGTTTCGAGGTATACTGGAGGATCAGTCCTGGTTGCAGAAAATGAGCCGAGAATGGCGCGAGTGAAGCCAAATTTTGATAAAGGTCATATGGTGCTTCGTAGATGCAAGGAAATATTAGGATGTCTTGAGTTGTTGTTGATAAAGAATGCTCAGTGTATAGAGAAGGAAGATGTTCGTTTGTATTGGAATGAGTTCATATCCTTCAGTGTCAGAGTGCTAATAAGGCACTAGTGGTTCTGTTCATTAAGTCAGGTAAATTGCAGTTTGAATAAGAGTGAATGACTCTCGTGAATGGTTTTAATGTGTTCAAGATTGTACATGTATCATTCAGGTGTCTCAAGGTTGTGTATGTGGTCAGAGACTGTTTATTCATCGGGGAATGTTGAGGCTTGTGGTATTTTTATGTTAATTATGGGATCCTATGTATCGGCATATGGAAAGTAATGGCAGCGAATTCGGGTTCGCAGGAAGTTCTTCAAGTAAAGTATTCTGGAATGTAGTATTTTTGGGAAAAATTGAGAGAGTATTCGGTGGCCTATGGGTCTTAGAAAGTGTGGTCTTATGTTCGAATCTCCTATGGTAGGCCTAGATTGAGGCATTGTGATGCTACAGCGAGGGAGAAATATCAAGTTGATGATGAATCAGAAAGGAAATTTGATAGATGGAATTGGGAGAAAGTTCTTGTTCGGTCTTACCATGGTTTGAAGATGAGTATATTTCTTATGGGTATACGAAGCATGGAGTGTGTAATGATTTTTTCTTCTAAATAGGATCAATGAAAGTTCTTGACTAGTTGAGTGCGTCGATGTTAGTGGCGCGGAAGGGAGATAAAAGTTCTCATGTTATCCTAATGTGGTATGGTATATGCGTTATATTGTGGATGATTAGGATTTGTGTGTGTAAGGCTCGGTTCAGTTCGGAATGGAAAGTCATTAAATTCTTAAGCGGCATGGGCAGCTGCACGTGATTTAAGAATCGATCTTCAGAGGATTTGGGTGAATGATCAAGCCTAATTCTACACCGAGCCTCCAAAATCAATTCTGATCGCACTCCTAAGTCACAAATCACCTCCCGAAGCTAACCGAATCACCGGAAATCACATTCGAGCCCTCTAACTCACAAGTCAATATCCGGTTGACTTTTTCAACTTAAGCCTTCCTTAAAGAGACCAAGTGTCTCATTTCTTATCAAAGCCAATCCAAATCAACTCTCACACACCACATACCGATAACGAAATATGAAGAAGCAATAAACGGTGAAAACGGAGCAGTAACATATGAGACGAAGGGTCGGGTCGTCACAAGGTAACCTTACCCAAGAAGGAGTTTAAGTACTTTTATATGTATCCCTTCACTTTGCGATCTTTTTCTTTGAATGGAGAGCTTGACTCCATCATCATGGAGTTTTTCCTCCGCTACCAGGTGTGCTTGGCACAGGTAAGCCCTTCCGTGTGGAGGACAATCACTTGTCTTTGGTGCCTATGCAAGTAGATTGGAGAAGAGCTATCCCTAGATCACGTGATGAACCATTATTCCCCCATGATCTTCCGTGGGGGAATGGTAAATTTCAGCAAACATGGCCACCATGGAAAGAACTGGCACTTAAATATGGGTGGAAGGCCATAAATCATGGTCAATCGGACTCATCTCGTCTTTGATTTTCATGTGAGGAAGTTGATTAATCCTTTCTTATTTTGGTGAATTCAAGTCTACCCTAAGGCTTGGTTGTCGTCCTCGAGGAGGATGTTTTGGCTAATTCTGTTGATACAGTGAGGCTGTTTCAGGAGGCGTTTACTCGAACAGGCGTCTCCAAGCCTTCTTGGGTGCAAGTGTTTCTTTTCGAAGTCACCAGCCAGAGAGAAAGCAAGAAAAAAAGAGACGTTCCTCCGCGGTCGGGGGAAAGAATAAAAGGGCAAGGAGTGTCATGCCCAAATCGTCTTCAGATATTGTGGTGTTGAGCATCACGCCCGAGCCAACCATAGATATTGTAGTTATAGATGATGATATAGAATTTAGTAATGAGGGGGCTTCTCTACATGACGACGACCTTCATCAACTTAACAGAATACTCAATCTATTGAGTTAGTTACAACAAAGGACGAGGTGCTCTGGGGGAAATTTTAGATGGTAGAAAATGCCAAATCACGTTGCCCGATCCTAGTCGATGCACTAGGTACCTTGAGGCAGAGTACCGAGCCCCTAGCATCTTCGATTGACGAGCAACCAACAACCAGTACTGCATTTGGCAAAACTACTTCTCACCCTTCAATTCCATCAGCTTCATCTCCTTCTTCACCAACTCATCCACCAGCAACTGCTACATCATCTCCATCGGTCGCATCTGTCCAAAAAGAGGATGCTCCCCTCCCCACTCCCTGGATCATGGGAATTTAAGGCAAAATTATACACCCCCCCCCCCCCCC
>MU706905.1:18029-33557 GCA_026770625.1 Nicotiana glauca
ATGTGCAAATCCGGGGTTTCAAACCCTCAGGATATTATTCCCAAGTATTACTCACCTCGAACCGGCAAAATCTCAAGCCCGCAACGCCTTTGCCCCTCAAATTGGCCTCCACACGCGTCGAAACTAGCCAAAAACAGAGCGAATACATCACCATATGCAAATGGGACAATACCCAACCGAAAACAATCGAATTATAGCAAAAACCTCGAAATTAACAAAACCCGAGCCCCGGGCCCACTTCTTGAAAACTTACGAAACTTACATTTTCGGAATCCTCGTCTCGCCACGAGTCCGTACATATAAAGTTTATCAAAATCGGAGTCCAATAGCCCCTTCAACTTCCAAATTTTCAATACCAAAAACCAAGCCCTAATTTCTCCAATTTCCACCCAATTTTCAGAGATTTAGATGATGATTCTTCAATAATATCACGTAATTAGCTCATAAAACTTACCTCCAATCGAAACCTAGTTGAAATCCTCTTACTCCCTCGTCCAATAGCTCCAAAATGTGCTCAACAATGGTGGAAAATGATTTTTGTTCGCGGAGGTTATGATATAAAACCCTTTTGTCCGCCCAGGCTTTTCCTTCATCGCGTTCGCGACACTACCCATGCGAACGCGATGACCAATATTTTAAAATTTCAAAATCCTCTTACGCGATTGCGGCCCTTGGCCACGCGAACGCGATGCTCAGCTTGCTTTCACTTCGCGAACGCGACATGCACCACGCGACCGCGATGCCCAATGACCAGACTCCACGCGAACGCGACCTCCCTCACGCGATCGCGTATAACAAAATCCACTGATCCCAGATTTCTCCTTCGCAAACGCAGACAACCCGTCGCGAATGCGAACACCCAGATTCCTCCACTACTTGTTCGCATCAACACCTTCGCTAACGTGAAGGCCAAACTCCCAGACTTCCAAATTTCCTCTACGCGTTCGCGTCCACCACCACGCGAACGCGATGCTTTAAGGTCTGCAACACTTATGACAGCAAAATCTGATCTCCATACAAGCTAAAAATGATCCGTTTGAACCTCCGAAATCACCCTGAGGCCCTCGGGACCCCAACCAAAACCACCAACCTACTCCAAAACATCATACGAACATGTTACAATCATAAAAACATGACCTTTAACACAAAAATCATCAAATCATGACGGATTCAAGCCTTAGTTCAACTATAACTTCCGAAACACACATTCGATCAAAAACCCGACCAAACGACGTCTGAATGACCTGAAAATTTGCAGACATATCCAAAATCACCTAACGAAGCTATTGCAACTCTCGGAATTCCATTCCGACTCCCAGATAAAAATCTCACCTATCAACCGGATTTCGCCAAAATTCCAACTTCGCCAATTCAAGCCTATTTCTACACCGGACCTCCAAATTCGATTCTGATCGCTTTCCTAAGTCACAAATCACCTCCCGAAGCTAACCAAATCACTGAAAATCACATCCAAACCTTCTAACTCATAAGTCAACGCCCGGTTGACTTTTCCAAAACAAGCCTTCCTTAAAGAGACTAAGTGTCCCATTTTCTACCAAAACCAACCCAACTCTATCCGATCAACTCTAATACCGATATTGAAACATGAAGCAACACAATAAGGGGGAAACAGGGTGGTAACTCACATGACGACGGGTCGGGTCGTCACATCGTCGCCTCAGTATGATTTGCGCATATTATTTGTCGCTTGAGGATTTTTAAACGTGAAATTCCTCCTTCGTGGCTTGATATAAATTGATAAGATAATAAAGAATAAACCTTGAAAGCCCTTGATTGTTTGTTGAAGGTGTTTACCTATTTTCCCGCTTCGTGAATTAGAACTACTATATAAATCCATGATTTTCCTCACATTTCTAGAATATTGTTAATTGACCTCTAGTAAGTGTCGAAGTTGACCATCTCGTCTCTACTTCTTCGAGATTAGGCGAGATACTCATTGAGTACACATTGTTTACGTACTCATACTAAACTTCCGTGCATTTTTGTTGAACATGTATATGTATCTCTAGCAGCCTACTAGGCATAGCAGTGCGGATGATTCTGGGACTAGGTGAGTTACATTATTCGAGGCGACCCGCAGCTAGTATAGTCCCTTCCAGCATATTGTATTTACTTCCTGTCCACTATTTTTTTTGGACGAATATTGTATTTTAAATTTCTTATTAGTAGATGCTCATGCACTTGTGATACCGGGTTCTGAGAATGATTTTCGAAAGATTTGTATTAATTGCTAATATTTAATTTGAATTCAAGTAGTGATCTTTTATTTATGAAAAATGGAAGGAAAAATTCTAGATTTCAAAGGTATTTAAAGGAGAATTTAATCGATTAATTTAGTTGGCTTGCCTGATAGCGGTGTCCGGCGCCACCACGACCCTTAGTGGATTTTGGGTCGTGACAGTTTTCTTCGAGTTCATACACATACTTTCCCCTAATGATGATGGCCGCAAGTTTTAGACATAGGCTAAAAAAGTTCTTAAATTAAAGCAGGTTAAATAGCAGAGTACTAAGAAAGGTAAAACTGGACGCATCTATATTATATTAAAAGGAGAGTAGTATGCATTGTAGTTAAACCAAGTGGAAAGCTAAAATGAAGCCATTTGTTAATTTTGGGACAACATTAATAATATGAATCTTATACATAATCTAAATAGATCTTAGACAAATATAATCTATATATCTATATTTTAAATTTATATGTATATTTGTATCTATATCTATATCTATATATTTATCTACTCATAGATTTTCTTCTGCATTAGCTAAAAATATGGAGGTGAAAATTAATTAAAAACTATAATAGAAAACAATAAAAATATCTAAAGACGTAAGATAAACTATGTGTCACGACCCAGATTTTTCACCCTCGGGGGTCGTGATGACGTCTACTCATAGAAGCTAGGCAAGCCACACATTTAAAATCCATAACTATTTTTATTGCAAATTCATTTTTACCAATTTAATTAATAGGAAATAAATAATTAAACAGCAGCGGAATTCGTAATTTAACGGAAGACTTAAACAAAATAAACCACAATAATAAGGAAAATCCACATATGCCTCTACCCAGAACTAGTGTCACAATATTCACGGACTACTAAGATTTACTACATACAACCGTTGGAAAGAAAGTAACATTGTCTGTCTCGACACAAGAGATAACAAAACATAAATAAAGATAGAGAAGACGCCGGGCCTGTCACGACCCGATTCCCAACCCGGTCGTGATGGCGCCTCTCGTGAAGACAAGGCCAGCCAACAGAACCACAACGCCTCTTTCAAAATTATTAAACATAAATGTTTAGATAAATACATCTTAATGTCAATAATTCTAAGTATTTACAACCCAACACAACCCGACCGGGGTGTCACAAGTCACGAGCATCTAGAAGGATTTTTAATACAACTACAAAGTCTGTAATGCATAGAATAAAAACCGAAAATCAAGAGGAAGAAACTCGGTGCCGCGAACGCAGGCGGTCACCTTGCTCAGCTACCATAGTAATACATTCAATCAGCTAATAACCCACTACCGGGTGAACAATACCTGCAACTGCACGCGAGGTGTAGGGAGTAAAGCGAGTACTCCAACTCAGTGAGTAATAAAAGTAAATAATAACTGAGCGATAAGAAAACACGTAAAACACTCCATCATGCTATATAGGGAAGCACAAATCTTTGAGAAAACAGTAAAACCGTGAAAATCCTTTAGAAAATCTCTGGGCTCAGTTAAAACTTCCTTTGAAAATATTCTTTCCAACAGTTGAGCAAATGAATGCGAAGACAGAAAGTGCAAATCAGCACACAAGTCAGTCCCTCGGGGACAGCACTCCACTAACAATTAACACCAGGGTATCTGGTAAACAGTGCAAGAAGTAGCATGGATGCCAATGAAATGAGAGTGCTGAATGTCATGACACGTAGTACGAACAGGAACCAATGCATGAATGCAATGCAATGCATATGACCGTTGCAGCCGCAGCCCGATCCATTTGGGTACTCGCGCTCACTGTGGGGGTTCAGACTCCGGAGGGACTCCTACAGCCCAAGCACAATATCAATGTAACACCGCTGCGTCGTGCAGCCCGAGCCATCCATATATCCAGAAATCACCATAACACTGCTACGGCGCGCAGCCCGATCCATGCTCAGTCCAGAAATGCACATAAGCCACTTGGGCACTATAAAAATCATAGTTCTCAGCTCAAAACGTCAATAAAATGTTGTAAAAGTTTTTAAATCTTAGAAAAATAGCTGAGTTTGCAAAATAGTATTAAAAACCCTGGACCGAGATCAAATAATATGCAAAGTAATGCGAAAATAGTAATATCAGTCCCTGAAGGATTCACATAGTTGGCACGAAGCCCAAACATGGCAATCAGCCCAATATTATGATGATAACAAGTAGTTTCAGTCAAATACGCGGCAAAAATCAACAACCGGGACGGACCAAGTCACAATCCCTAACGGTGCTCTACCCCACGCTCATATTCGGTGTGCAAGTCACCTCAATACAGCAATATGATGTGCAAATCCGGGGTTTCAAACCCTCAGGTTATCATTTACAAGTATTACTCACCTCAAACCGGTGAAATCTCTAGCCCGCGACGCCTTTTCCCCTCAAATCGGCCTCCACGCGCGTCGTATCTAACCAAAATCAGAGTGAATACATCACAATATGCTAAGGGAACAATACCCAATCGAAAAAATATCAAAAATCTCGAAACTAGCAAAACTCGAACCCCCGGGCCCGCTTCTCGAAAAATTACAAAACTCACATTACCGGATTCCTCATCTCGCCACGAGTTCATACATACCAAGAACTCCCAAATCCGAGCTCAAATGGCCTATCAAATCCCAATTTGAAATATCAAAAACTCAAGCCCTAGTTCATCAATTTTAGGCTTAATTTCCATGAATTTATAGATTGATTCTTCAATAAAATGATGTTTCTAGGACATAGGACTCACTTCCAATCAATTCCCGTCGAAACCCTCTTCAATTTTTACCAAAAAGCTCTCAAGGTGCTCAACAATGGAGGAAAAATGGACCAAGCTTCGCGGATGAAATAATATAAAAACCCTTCTGCCCAGGTATTTTACTCTACGCGAACGTGAGGGTCCTCCCGCGTTCGCAGTGATCAAATTATAACTCTGCCAAAAATGCCCTTCGCGAATGCGGCTTCATCCACGCAAACGCGAAGGCCTGGGTCCTTCACTTACGCGAACGCGAACCTCCCCCACGCGAATGCGATGGCTGACCAGCTTCCCCTACGCGATCACGAGGCCTTCTGACGCGAACGCGTAGGACAAAATTCCTGGCCCTCAAGTTCCTCTACGAGTTCGCGACTCACCCACGCGAACGCGATGAAAAATATTTTCCTGCAACACCAACAACTGAAACCTGCAATCTTAAGTCCAAAAATGGTCCGATTGACCATCTGAAATCACCCCGAGGCCCCCGGAATCTCAACCAAAACACCAACCCATCCTAAAACATTATTCAAACTTGCTCCAATCATCAAAACACATCAAACAATGCTAAAACCCTTAAATTACATCGGATTCAAGCCTAAGTTTTTCAAAAACTTTCGAAACACGCATTTGATCAAAAACCCGACCAAAATACTTCCGAATGACCTGAAATTTTGCACACCCATCCAAAATCACCTAACAGAACTACTGAAACTCTCAGAATTCCATTCCGACCCTCAGATCAAAATCTCACTTATCAACCGGAATTCGCCAAAATACTAACTTCGCCAATTCAAGCCTAATTCTACACCGCACCTCCAAAATCAATTCTGATCGCACTCCTAAGTCACAAATCACTTCCCGAAGCTAACCAAATCACCGGAAATCCATCCGAGCCCTCTAACTCATAAGTCAACATCCGATTGACTTTTCCAATATAAGCCTTCCTTAAGGAGACTAAATGTCTCATTTCCTACCAAAACCAAACCAATTAGACTCTAACTCACCCAATGCCAATAATGAAACATGAAGAAGCAATAAACGGGAAAATGGGGCAGTAACACATGAGACGACAGGTCAGGTCGTCACATCCTCCCCAACTTAAACAAATGCTCGTCCTCGAGCGTACCCAGAGTTGTCCTAGAAGCCAACCAATAGCTGAATGACCTTACCAAGCATATACCCGGGGTGATCCAATGTCACCCTATCTCACATTGGTCCGACAACACAACATAGCTGAAATTACCCAATCCAGTCTAGCCCATAAACCATAGAACTACTTTTTTACTTCTGAAACCATCAATACGATCACAACCTCACACCTATACTTTGAATAGTCCCGAACCAGCTGTACTAACCCATACTTGCAACCTCAGGTGAAATCATATCATATACCACATAATCCAAGCACTCGAAACGATAACTTCCATTCACGGTAGTTACCCATAACAACTAAATACCGATAGAAAACCTCTTATTTAGCTAAAGTCTCATTCCAACACTTTCTTATACTGCTAACGATAAATGAAACATGCAATAAACCGCAACCATTTCTTAGATCAACCATTCATGAAGCCACTTCCCCTTGGAGTAATACCACAACAGATTTCCGAGCCGAACTTCGATATTATCCTTCTAACAAGCTGAAATTAAATCTGTTCGTATTCATTAATGACTCCCACAACCACCTCGAATCCAACACACTACTCTGGTGATATGACACCTCAACACAGGCTAAGCTACAACTTGCACAATACACGCACCAATAAGAAACGGTCTGAACATACTCAAATCATGGCAAATGACTCAAACGAAAGAGCTGTACCTCAAGCTCATCAGTACCATTACAACACAAGGCTGAAACCCCGTCCCACATCATAGAAATAGAACAGCTGAATCTACCTCGAAGCGTCATAACTCCACGTAGCCTCTCTACAATGCGCGATCATATTGAAACACTGTTACACATGAAACATCGCAAGTCACTATGATCAAAAATCGACAGCCACGTACATTTTGATGTCTGAAACCAAGCAATCCCTTACACCCACGGTGAAACAAATAACACTCGACATACAACCCGATTGGCCATAACCAATACTCCATACACCGAGCAACACTCAATTACTCTTCCCACTCGACTTCCTCTCTAAATCCTCAATAGAACCGCACCATATGTGCCCATATCCTACAAATCATAACGTCTCACAGCACAGAAAAGCAACTCACAGATCTTATTAGATTACTAACAAGCTCAATAACAATCGAATCTACCTATCCCTCAACAATACAACTCAGGGCCAACCAAGCTAACTCAAGCTAAATACGTAGCCACCTCGGCCTGCCAACAAACTCAATACTAAGAAGCTTGAAGCTGCTCCTCCCACTACTATATCTCTTGCCGGAGCCATGCGATACGGTGCCCGGTACCAAATAAATACCGAAATCCACAATCTCGCCCGGCGACATGCCCGGCCACAAGAAATGCATCCGAAAAATTCCCTCAATACCGGAACTGAATCAATGGTAGAAACCTTTGCACTGACATTCGCCACGAAGCCCAATTAAGAAAAACAATCCTTCCCAGTCGGCTGCTGGTCTTCGAAATACAACCACTCTGCTAGAACATAATCCGATGCACTCCGCCACGCAACCTGTGACATTTTCTGACATAACTCATAACACAATAGTCCAGAATCTAATATACCAAGCAAAGAAAGATCCACTCGGGCCTCCAAATCCTAATAGCTGCTAACGGTACCAACACACATGATCCACAACTACTACACAGTCTGTACCTGAGAACTCCCAGTCTCCAACTCCATATAGCACACGAATCACTGTACCTGATCCCAAATTCTGCAGTATGAATACATATTACACCTCGAGTATCCAAATCATTCCATGAAAGATATTCTAAAATTCCCCTATGCCATCAAACAAACTCAGATATCAGCAGTCGATCTAGTAGGAAAGTGCTGCAATACTACCGAAATATCGTCAGTCTAAACACATTACCCCTTTTCGTGACAAATACTCTCGTCAAATCACTTCCAATTAGCAGTATCATTTCCTTCGTTATCTGAGGCTACTCTTTACTTAAGAGTTTTATGAACTTCTTTTCAGAACTGAACTGTAACTCACCTAGCCAACAACTTCACTGATCCCATTTGGAAGAAAATCATTACACATTCCATGCTTCGCATACCCATAGGAAATATATTCATCTCCAAACCACGGTAAAACCCAACAAGAACATCTTTGCCAATCCCGTTTGTACAAGCTAAACCGTCAGGACTGAATCCTTCTATCCAAACCAAGCCAAGCAAGCTGTCAGAACTCAAAAGCTTTGTCGTACAATACCTGTAAGGCTCATTACCTCGAACCTTACAAAGAATTAATCATACCCTTACCATACCGATTCGGTCTACTATCAAGCTATTCCATCTATCTAATTTCCTTTTTGATTCATCATCAACTTGATACTCCCTCTTGCTGTAGCACCACAATGCTTCAACCTAGGTTCACTACACGAGACCCAAGCACAAGACCACGCTGTCTAAGACCCATAAGCCGCTGAATACTCTCTCAAATATTCCCAGAAACACCACATTCCCAAAATAATCCACTATGAAATACATCCTGTGAATCCAAATTCATTACCTTTATTTTCCTGATAGTGATGCATCGAATCCCATAATTAACATAAAAATACCACAAGCCTCGACATTTTTTGATGAAAACACGGTCTCTGACCATATACACAACCTTGAGACACCTGATTGTCACATGTAGAATCATGAACACAATAAAACCATTCTCGAGAGTCATTACTTCATACTCGAACTGCAATTTACCTGATCAAACGGACATAACCACCCGTGCCTCATTAGCACTGTGACACCGCAGGACGTGATCTCATTCCGATACAACCAAACAACTTCCTTCTCTTTATGCTAAGCATTCTTTATCAATAACAGCTCAAGACATCCTATTATTTCCATACATCTACGAAGTACCATATAACCTTTGTCAAAATTTTGCTTCACTCATGCCATCCTCGGCTCAATTTCTGCAACCAGAAGTGATCTGACAGCATACCTCAAAACGGAGCCAACATAGCACATAACCGTGCGATCAGCTAATCAACAGCAACCTCCCCAACTTGGCTCGAAGCCATATATCAGGACATACTCAATAACCCATAATACTTTTACTCTAATGATGCCACAATATCATAGTGAGATTAAACTCAAATCATCTACTAGTTTGTGAAAACACAAATCATCTAGTACTGAAATCCTCGGTAAACCTCGCATTCATCCCCACATCAGTTGAGTCCACCCTCTAGAGCGACCCGAATTTATCAAATTTCAACACGTACTCTTCAATTACACATGAGATCTTCTAACAATATACATAAGAATCGTACCACTTAAGAACACTCTGCAGGAGATAACCCACCTGCTCTGCCTCAATTTAGTACTTCAACACACCTTTCCACCATTATATACGTTACACAATCAATTTAGTCTTCCTGAGTCTGAACTCATACCGCCACATGTAATGCACTTTACTTTCCAACTAGGAGACACGAAAAATATTCTTCACGCGCCCATAACTCGACACAACAGATCACAATAGGAAATGAATCACTTAACAGTTCATCTATTATCCAGCAGACTTCTTCGTCACTACCAAGTCATATAAATACTCCTCGCAACACTAACATACTCATCACATGGATATCCAACTGCCATTCCGGCTAATAAGGACAACACTTAACATATAAGTTCAAAACACTTGCTCACACAATCAGCACCTTGGTGCTCAAACCATAGGCAAGATCCTGCCTCAAGTCCTCCAGACTGGCCCAACATCAAACTCACGGAGATTACATCTCGCCCCTTGATCGGGGAATCATAAGCCATCAAGACACATATAATACTGAGCGCTCATGTGCGCATACAGACATGTGGAGGGAATTTCAAGAGCTATATCTCAAGCTGAATCAAGTACACACGATAAGAATTCCAAGAAGGTGAAGTTTTTCCTAAAGGTTCTGCAGCCTCTCAAGGATAAATACAGACGTCTCCGTACCGATCCATGAGACTCTACTAAACCTGCTCATGACTCGTGAGACCTAGTAACCTAGGCTCTGATACCAACTTGTCACGACCCGATTCCCAACCCGGTCGTGATGGCGCCTCTCGTGAAGACAAGGCCAGCCAACAAAACCACAACGCCTCTTTCAAAATTATTAAACATAAATGTTTAGATAAATACATGTTAATATCAATAATACTAAGTATTTACAACCCAACACAACCCGACCGGGGTGTCACAAGTCACGAGCATCTAGAAGGATTTTTAATACAACTACAGAGTCTGTAATGCATAGAATAAAAATCGGAAATCAAGAGGAAGAAACTCGGTGCCGCGAACGCGGACGGTCACCTTGCTCAGCTACCATAGTAATACCTTCAATCAGCTAATAACCCGCTACCGGGTAAACAATACCTGCAACTGCACATGAGGTGCAGGGAGTAAAGCGAGTACTCCAACTCAGTGAGTAATAAAAGTAAATAATAACTGAGCGGTAATAAAACACGTAAAACACTCCATCATGCTATATAGGGCAGCGCAAATCTTTGAGAAAACAGTAAAAGAGCACAGAGTGTAGTATCAGCACAACTGACCCCATGTCCTGGTAAGTGCCTAGCCTAACCCCGGCGAAGTAGTGACGAGGCTAGACTGGACTACCACATAAACCTGTGCAATTATATATATATATATATATATATATACACACACACACAACGGAATCGAGATACAGAGATAACTAATCAATATGGGAGGGGGAGCATGCTTTGGGGAAGTAACAATTCCAAGTAAAAGTCAACCAGTAAAGAAAGAAACTACACAACTCAGACATCAATAAAGAATCAAAAAGCAGCAAGTGCACGACATCATCCTTCGTGCTTTTACTCTCATCCTCACCAAACATTAATATAATAAAACGTGCACGGCATTACCCTTCGTGCTTTTACTCTCTTTCCTCACGTATAATCAATAGAATCGGCACGGAATGGTACATCGTGCGGCACAACATCACCCTTCGTGCATTACACACTTTTCTCATAATAAGCAAAAATTGCACGACATCACCCTTCGTGCTTTACACTCTTTCCTCACAATAAACAAACAATGCACGACATCACCCTTCGTGCTTTAACACTCTTCCTCACCCAAACAACAATAACAAACAAGGGGCAAGGGAATAAACAAAATAATAATAGAAATCATGTCAAGGGAGCACAATTAAACAGTTAAATCCCGACAAGGGTACAACATCAATAATCTTAACGTCCCGGCAAGGAAAAATAATCGATAAGCAACAATATCCCGGCAAGGGAACAATTTAAATACTCTTTCTCTTTCTTTCACTTTTATTTTATATCTCACTTTACCACTTGAGCAAATGCTCCAAAGGGTTCAGTCACTTCATATACTTCCACAATTTTAATACAACTTGAGCCAATGCTTCGCGATGTTCATAGGTCATAATTTTCTTTCACAAGCTTTTCACAACAAATAGGAATCATCATCAAGGCAAGAGGAATACAATGAAATCAAGATATTAACAATTTAAAGACTCGCGTTCATGCTAGACACCAACATATAGATACTCGTCACCATGTCTATACGTCGTACTCGACAATTACCACATAGCAAATAGGACTCAACTCCTAATTCCTCAAGCTAATGTTAGACCAAACACTTACCTCAAACTTTCACGGTCAATTCAATCCTCAATAATCGCTTTCCTTTTGAATTCGGCTCCAATTCAATTGTATCTATACATAAATGACTTTATAACATCAAATAATGCTTAACAATTCGAACCCAAAGCCTAATTATAGCTTTTCCATCATTCTTACCAAAAACTCAAAAATCAACCCCGAACTCGCTTGGTCAAAATACGAGGTTCGGACCAAAATCAAATCACCCATTCACCCACGAGCCCGAATATATAATTTGTTTTCAAATTTGACCCCAAAACGAGGTCTAAATCAAGAAAAATCAAAACGTCGTAACTCTATCCAAATTCCTAATTTTTTACCCTTAATCATATGTTTTATGATTAGAAATTCATTAGATGTTGATGAAAATGGAAGAAAACGAGTTGGAGAACACTTACCCAAGAAGTTATGGAGAAAAAATGCTTAAAAAATTGCCCTAGAACTTTAGAGAAGAAAGAGTTTGTGAAATTTTATAAAATCACGTTTGCATTCTGTCTTTGGAACTTAAAAATAACTGGGCGGATTTGTTCATCGCGTTCGCGATGAGTTAGGTCAGGCAGACCTTCGCATTCGTGGAAGTCAGCTCACGTTCGCGAAGCTTTGGCTCCTCAAGCCTACGCGTTCACGATGCACAAAGTGGTGACCCTCCCCAGTCCAGGCTGTAAGCCTTCGCGTTCGTGATTCCAAGCCCGTGTTCGCGAAGGGAGACCCCCCAATGCTTCGCTTCGCTACCTGGTTTACACGTTCGCTTAGAAGGAATTTCCTTTAGCCATATTTTACTCATCGCGTTCGTGAGGGTGCTCCCGCGAATGCGAAGAAAGGCATACCAGAAGTGGAAAACCTGCAACTTTTAAGCCAAAGACCATTCTAAAACACTCCCGAGCCCTCGGGGCTCCTAACCAAACACATGCACTGACTCAACAACATCATACGAACTTATCTGTGCGATCAAATCTCCTAAATAACCTCAAAAATAAAGAATCAAAACTCAAAATCAAGAATTTTTCTCAAACTTCATCAAGTTTCAAATTTAGAACTTTAAGTCCGAATCACGTCAAACGACGTCCGTTTTTAACCAAATTTTGCAGAAACATCTTAATTCATATATAAGACCTGTACCGGGTGTCGAAACCAAAATACGGGCCTGATACCAACATGTTCCAATCAAATATCATTTCAATTTTCCTTAACAATTTTAGAAAAATAATTTCTTTTAAAAATTTATTTCTCGGGCTCGGGACCTCGAAATTCAATTTTGGACATACGTCCGAGTCCCATATTTTCTACGGACCCTCCAGGACTGTCAAATCATGGGTCCGGGTCTGTTTACTCAAAATATTGAGCAACGTCAAATTTATTCATTTTAACATCACAACTTAGCATTTTTCACAGAATTTCATATTTAAGCTTTCTGGCTATGCGCACGGACCGTACATGCAAATCGAGGCAACTCTAAGCGAGGTTTTCAAGGACTCAAACTCATCACATTCTCCACCTATAAAATAACTGTTCGTCACCAAACGGAAAAAAGAAAGAAGTAGTCGGGGAAAAGATGAGGATAACGGCTCCACATATCGGACTCGAACTCCCAGGTCGATGCCTCAGGAGGCTGACCTCTCCACTGAACATGAACAGAAGGTAAGATCTTGGATCTCAACTGACGAACCTGCCGGTGTAGAATAGCTACCGGCTCCTCCTCATAAGACAAGTCCTTGTCCAACTGGACAGTGCTGAAATCTAACACGTGGCCTGGGTCGACGTGATACCTCCGAGGCTCCGAAGCATGGACACATGGAACACTATATGCATGGCTAATAAGCTCGGCGGCAAAGCAAGTCTATAATCCACCTCTCCCACTCGATCAAGAATCTGAAACGGGCCAATGTACCTAGGGCTAAGATTGCCCTTCTTCCCAAATCTCATCACGCCCTTCATAGGCGACACTCGGGGCAATACCCGCTCACCAACCATAAAAGCCATATCTCGAACCTTGCGGTCTGCATAACTCTTTTGCCTGGACTGAGCTGAATGAAGCCTATCCTGAATGATCCTAACCTTGTCCAAGGCCTCCTGAACCAGATCCGTACCCAACACCGAGCCTCTCTCGGCTCAAACCATCCAACCGGAGACCGACACTGCCTACCATATAAAGCCTCATAAGGAGCCATCTGGATGCTTGACTGATAGTTGTTGTTGTAGGAAAACTCTGCTAAAGGCAAAAAATGATCCCACGAACCTCCAAAGACAATAACACAAGCTCGGAGCATATCCTCTAAGATCTGAATAGTCCGCTCGGACTGACCGTTCGTCTAGGGATGAAATGTTGTGTTCAACTCAACCCGTGTGCACAACTCTCGCTAAACTGCTCCCCAAAAGCGTGAGGTAAACTGCGTACCCCGGTCCGAAATGATAGATAGGGGCACACCATGAAGGCAAACAATCGCCCGAATACAGATCTCAGCCAACCTCACAGAAGAATAGAATACTGCTACATGAATGAAATGTGCCGACTTGGTCAGCCTATCAACAATGATCTATATTGTGTCGAACTTCTTCCGAGTCAGCGGAAATCCAGTAAAAAAGACCATAGTGATCCGCTCCCACTTCCACTCGAGAAGCTCAATCCTCTGAAATAAACCACCAGGTCTCTGATGCTCGTACTTAACCTGCTGACAATTCAAACAACAAGCCACATATGCTACGATATTCTTCTTCATTCTACGCCACCAATAATGCTGCCGCAAATCCTGATACATCTTCGCGACAACTAGATGAATAGAATACCAGGAGCTATGGGCCTCCTCCAAAATCAACTATCAGAGCCTATCCACATTAGGCACGCATACTCAACCTTGCAATCTCAAAACTCCATCACCATCTAATGTAACCTGCCCGGCATCTCCATGCTGCACCGTGTTTCTAAGGACACACAAATAGGGATCATCATACTGTCGATCACAGATACGCTCTAATAATGAAGAACGAGCGACCGTGCAAGCTAACACACGATTGAGCTCAGAAATATCCAGTCTCATGAACTGATTGGGTAAAGCCTGAACATCTAAAGCAAGCGGCCTCTCACCGACTGGAATATAAGCAAGACTGCCCATACTGGCTGACTTCCTACTCAAAGCATCGGCCACCACATTGGCCTTCCCCAAATGATATAAAATGGTGATATCATAATCCTTCAACAACTCCAACCACCTCATCTGCCTCAAATTCAACTCATTTTGCTAGAACAAGTAATTAATAGGAAATAAATAATTAAACAGCTGCAGAATTCGTAATTTAACAGAAGACTTAAACGAAATAAACCAAAATAATAAGGAAAATCCACATATGCCTCTACCCAGAACTGGTGTCACAATATTCATGGACTACTAAGATTTACTACATACAACCATTTGAAAGAAACTAACACTGTCTGTCTCAAACACAAGAGATAACAGAACAAAAATAAAGATAGAGGAGACGCCGGGCCTGCGAATGCCTGCAAGGCTACCTCGGTGTCTTGGTGGACTGAAGGCTGGCTCCCGAACTATTGCTGCACACCGTATGCTACTCCGGTACCTGGATTTGTGCAAAAGAGCACAGAGTGTAGTATCAGCACAACTGACCCCATGTGCTGATAAGTGCCTAGCCTAACCCCGACAAAGTAGTGACGAGGCTAGACCGGACTACCACATAAACCTGTGCAATTTTATATATATATATATATATATATATAT